>NNCF01125920.1:289974-462463 GCA_002313205.1 Laupala kohalensis | reverse complement strand
TTTTTGAATCCGCCTCTGCCTTAGGGCCCTTGATCGGAATTGATGGGATGGTCCCTTGCTTGCTTCCGGAGAGTAAATTAGTTTTTTTCCCTCCACGTGGTCATACGCAGTTTGTACTGTTTTTTGACAATAAATTTATTAATTTATAAAAACAAATTTGCGATGTCCTGAGGATTTGTTACGATTTTGCCATCGTTTAGTAAGGAAACATTTTCTTCGCGGTTTTCAGTAATTGACGTGTAATTTTTAACAATATTCCACATGGCTTTCATCCGGTTGTTCGATTTTANCTTTAGCTGCATAGACTACTTTTCGAAGAATAGTCTTATATTTACGAAAATAATTATGGAATTCGGGTGGTTGGTTATAGCGTTTTGAAAGATAATATAAACGGCGTTTGTTTTTTGAAGAAATCCTTATCGCTTTACAACAGAGCAAAGGTATTTGTATGAGTTTATTTCTTGATATACCACATCATCAATTGTGATATCTGTAAGATTCAGATGTCCTGTCTTTCACCTCATATATTTTGCTTTATGTGTGTTGATGGATAGTTCATATTGTAAAGAGTTTACTTTGAGTTAAAAGAAGACATTTTCTAATGTTTTCTTGTCCTGGTGATTAATAATTAATTATCAGCATAAGCCATACATTGTTTTAATCGAGTGGAAATGTTACCTCTGAGATCTAATTGGGCCAGGATTACGTCCATTGCTACACAAAACAGAGGGTCCCCTTGTTTCACCACAAACTCAACACTGAACTCATCACTTAGCTGATTATTGATTATAAGTCTAGCGTTGGTATTACTTAGTGTGAGATTTATTAAGTTTATTATTTATCCAAATTTTATTCTTCTTTTGACACACATTGTTGCCTTTCATTCTTTGGACTTGATGTTTCTCATAAGTGGTCCTGGTTCTTGTTTGTAGCATCATATTCCTTGTTTCATTTTTCATTTCCATGGCTTCTTTACAATCGTCATCCCCCAACTCGTTTCTCTGTTTGTCTGTATTACCTTTACCTATAGATTCCTCTGCTGCTTTAATATTTTACTTTTGATGTCTTCCCAGTTTTCATCTATATTTTCTANGATCTTTTAAGCTGTTTGATAGCAACTTTCTATATGACAATAACCTTTGCGGGTTTTGCATGTTCATTTTGTTCCATTTCGTTGTTGCTTTTATTTTCGCTAGATATGTTACTGGGAGTCTCTGTCTAACGATGGTTTTTAGCAGATAGTGGTCAGAATCTATTTAGGGGCCTCGTAATGATCTTACATCTCCAATTAGCTCATTACATTGGTTGTTCACCATAACATGGTCGAACTGGTTTATCGTTTTAAGGTCTGGTGTTAACCAGGTACCTTTATGCATTGGTTTGTGTTGGAACTGAGTATTCATTATTATTAAATGATTAGCTGCATCGAATCCACATAATAATTCACCATTTTCGTTTGTTTTGTTATGCATAGTGTGCTTGCCAGTAAAATCCTAATGCGGAAGGATTTCTCCTTACCTAGTTGCGCATTAAGATCTCCTAGAATTATTAATGTATCATTTTTAGGTATCCTATCAACTGCGTTTTGAAGCTGGTCGTAATACAATTCTTTGTCTTCTTCAGAGTGATCATTGGTGGGAGCATACACATTAATTAAGGATATGTTGTTATATTGTCATTTGAGTCTTAACATGTATATTCTTTCAGAAATTGGGGAGTATCCAATGACGTTTCTGTATACTGATTTTTTTTACAAGAAAGCCAATACCTGCTTGTCCGGTACGATTATCTGGGTCATTATAATAGAAGGTGAATTGATCTTTCTTTATATAACCACTCTCGTTCCAACGGGTTTCGTGTACTGCGACAATTGACATTTGTGTTTTCTAAATTTGATCCATGAGTTGTGATTTACCGGGCTGCAACAAAGTTTTAACATTCCAAGAGCCTATAATCAATTTCCCTTTTTTTCGCCAGTTCCGTCGTTTGGTAACCGTCATATTCCGAGGCTGCCTGCTAGAGCGTTTAGCATTTTTATTTTTTACAAATGATGAGGAACTGGCCCAACATCAACCCTTCTCCTTTGTCCGGGCTGGGACCGGCAATGACCCTGGAGAACTACTCGATCCACCCTCCAGAGTCGCAGGCGGAGTTCACAACAGTAACTGGCATGGTTAAAATAGCATGACAACTGTACACACATATGGAAAATTGACCGACAGCGTAAAATGATCAATTAGTAAAAACTAAACTTATGAAAAACGTTCGGTAATTAATTATGACTATAATACAATAAAGTGATGCGTTTTATAATAATCAAAGTTCTTTTGTTTGTATAATATTTTTTTCTTTGCAAACGGTTAAAACCATGAAGTAAAAACCGCCTTCTACTTCCAGAAATAGGGGGTCCCATGAGACTGGGGGCCCCCGGGCAATGTCCAGGAGTACAGAGTGCTAGTTACACCATTGCTTCGTTAGTCTCAATCGATCATTACTTTAAAAATAATGGTCGAATATTGTACATCAAATTTAGTGAAAATCTCGGACCAGAAATAGTAGGTATTAGACAATACAACCTGAACAACCTTAATATTCTATAATATTTTCGTCTCAGTTGCAATTGCAAACATTTCTCTTAACGAATTACTCGTATTTCTTACTTAATACCATCATCGCTATTGTAAACTCTTCTTATATACCATACATCACAGGCAAACATCGAAACTCACTATTCACTCTGATGAAACTTAATACGCTATTAATATAGAGTATACTGATGAGGAAACAGCAGTGAGAGTAAACAACTATAGTGATCAAACCAGAATAGACGAGTTTACTGATGTACCGCATTCTCAATTTCAAAACATTTGGTATTCCAATTAAATCTGATCATGGTTAATATTAAGCAAACCATATTGATGAAACCCATCCTTCTACGCTAACCACCGTCAAATATGTTAACTGCAGTGAAATTAAGAATAGAGAAGTAAATTTTAATATAGGGTTGTGAAACCGGCCGTTTAAAACTAAAAAATATATTTCTCTACGTCGTACGGAGTTTTCGACCGATTTCTACGTCCATTTAGGGGTTTCCATCCTAACAAAATTTCCAAAATTGCCCCTTTCCTGATATTTTACATTTTTGGTGAATGACCATTTTTATAGAATCGGAAATAATGGATTCGTTTCCTCTCGTCGACTATCCGCTCCGCCGCGAAAAGTAGCAGACGTCTGATGAAGATGAACGGAAGTAACGCCTGCATGGGCTATTGTGCGCTGACTCATGGTTTCAGTTCCACATTGCCCACAGATCGCTGTGGTTGTCTGCTACTGTGCTGTGTGAAACGGCCTGAGAGCACCTCAGTAAAATAAGCACCTCTACTTTGTCAAAACAAAACCAAAATTAGCCCATAATATAGTACTAATAAAGCACAATTTGGACCAAAAAAGATTTGGTTTTGCACGCGCATTGTACAGCCATAATTTCAATTTAAACAGTGGGGGTGCTAACTTTAGGTCAAAATTGAAATTATGGGATGCTCGCTTGACCGAAAGCTAGCACCCCCACTGTTTAAATTGAAATTATGGGGTGGCCGCTTGACCGAAAGCTAGCAGCCTCACATTAACCGAATAATATCATTGTCAGATTTTTCAAAATCTGTTTGAATTTGGCACAATTTAGTACAGGCAAAACAAAACTCTTTAATCAGTAACATGTTTTTATAAACAAATTACAAAAAAGTTAACATTTTGGTGGGAAAATGAAAGGAACCAATTCTATGTCGAAAAATAAGAAACTTTCATTCTATTACTTTTTTTTCGTCGAATGCACATTTTTATTGTAAAATGCTAATAAACGAATTGGTTCGGTTGAGATTTGTAGATTCAATGCTCACTACCATACACGAAGAAACGAACCCAATATAGGAAACATATCCCAATATATATCCCTTATTTCTCATTGTTGCAAATTCATTAATTCTTAATGAACTTATTATAAAAAATGTTTAATAATTTGCAAAACAAATCTTGGGTATAAATTCTTTATAAAAAGCTAACTTGCACACTTTAACTTTTTTTCTGTCGGATGCACGTTTTGATTGCAAAATGCTTATTACCGAATTCTTTCGATGCAGGTATGTTACATGTAGGCTTAGGACTATGCTTCCCCATATGTATGTATCTCGTTTCGGCCAAATGAACGGTTCCTGAAGAACCTAATGCCAATGGGGGACAGCTGGTTTGAGCACTTGAATGGAAGCATGTACCACGAATGACGAGTGCCAGTAACTTCAGTTTACTAACCAAACACATCGTGAATTTTACCGAGATCGGAGGAACAGCGTCTAGATAGGATCCATATTGCTGTATCCGAATATTACAACTGCGGTTGTTACCCACAGAGGGTGAACTTTTCATACATCACAGCTATTTAAACTGAGACATGGAAATGAAAAGCTACAAATTTCATCTAGCCCCATCCGGGAATTGAACCCAGGATGACTTGGTGACGAGTGATCACGCTGACACCGTTGCCACGGAGGGGACTATGAAATAAACCAAATATTAGAAATACGTCCAAATGGAAGCCGTCAGTTGTCTTACTTTTCCGTTATTGTTTAATGTTTTGTTTATTTAGTTTTTATAAATTCCAAGAATTTTCGGGTTTATCCGCTGGTTATGGGAGCATATTACCTTATCTCGAAGAACAATGGGAGGTCTTCCCTGATGTTAAAATTTTTTGTCACTCCTAATCCCAAGACTTCATACCTATTAAATATTTCTGACCCTTTGAATTTTTGGTCAAGCATGAACTAAACTCTCTACTTATATGCAGTTTTCCTTTATAGAAGAACATTTTTATGATATTTTTAATATTTTTGTGAATAAAATAAAGGGACATGATGTTTGGTGTAGTTCAGAAGAATTAGCAGGGAGAAAGCGCGCTTGGGAAGAGATAGGTGACACTCTCTTGAATGGAATATTTCCAGAGAGGGAAAGATTGATTTTGAACGACAGTTCGAGGAGGAGACGAAAACAGAAGAAGTGGCGATGACAGAACAGGAGCTGGATGGTTTGGTGTGGAGGTTGAAATCGAGAAACAGTCCAGGATATGACAAAGTAAATCACGATGTTGTATGGAAAGCATATTCTGAAATAAAGAGCAATTGCTGACAATTCTGAAGACGTGTATAAAATGTAGATATTTCCCTCAGTCATGGAAGATCGTGTAAATGCGATTCTTCGTAAAGGAAAATAGAGACCCGAAGTTGCCGAAGGCGTACATACCGATTGCGCTGGTGCGAAAACTTGAGAAACATCATCATAGGTGGATATACAAACAGTTTGATAAATATATAGAAGAAACAGCGGGGTTTAGTGAGCGGCAGTTTGGGTTTCGGGGAGGACGCGGAACGGACGGAGCGCATGAACGGTTCCTGAAGAACCTAATGCCAATGGGGGACAGCTGGTTTGAGCACTTGAATGGAAGCATGTACCACATTTTATAAATAACGTGAATTACCTAACGGACAGGCAGGACGCTCAAGATTGGAGTGAAGACCATACTGGGGTCATACTATCCTACTAGGGTCGGAAGGGTTCTCCACTGAGCCGCTGTACTGGAACATGGTTATGGATAACATCTTTGATGATTCAGACGTACAAGGGATAGAGTATTTTGCTTACGCAAATGATTTGACTATAGTTGTGGAAGGCAACAGCAGATTAGCTCTAGAGTGACTAAGTCAAAAGACAATTCATCACCTTGAATAGATAACAGCAGGCTACGGTTTAAACATTTCTGTTATCTTTACAAAAGCTTTGTGGTTCGGTAATACAATAGAAAACGGAAAAAATCCAATCTTACAAACGTACGATCAAAAGATAGATGTTGTGCAAAGGCCTAAGCTTTGGGGATTATTGCTAGGTGATAGACTTTTGTTTCAGAAACATATAGACAATGCAGGCCAAAAAAGGAATTTTACGGTTTTCTGAGAATTGGATTAAATAAGTTCAGTATTGAGCAACGTGATGTGGTAGGGTGGTATAAGGGGACGATGTGTCCAATACTGACGTTTGGATGTAAGGTTTGGGGACACAGGGTTGCGTTTGGAACAGTTGAGAGGAAATTAAAACAAATTCAGCGTACATGCCTACTCCGAATGTGGGATGCATATAGGAAAATTTCCACAAATGCGTTGGAATTTTTGAATGGTGTAATGCCTCTTGATTTGTATGTACCAAGCTAAAATACAGAAATAGGGAGTAGTGGAAATTAAGGGGAAGCTAATAATCGATCGAAGGAAAATATCAAAGAAGAAAATTCAGCAGAAACTAGTAGAGACGTGCCAAATAAGAGTCAAATATAGGATGACTTAAGCCTACATCCCAGTAGTTACATTTCCCCATAACAAGTAAAAGTGGTTTTGGTTAAACCATTATGTATAGCAATTTCTCATTGAACATGGAAGTTTCGACGATTACCCACGAAAACAAGGAAATAAAGGAGATAGGAGCAGTATATGTGGAGAATGCGAGGAAACATAGACCATCTAACGGATTGAGAAACTTATGGAGAAAAACGGGCATAGTAAATGAAGAAGTTGGGAATGATTGGATGGACGAGAGTGCATGGTCTGTGTATGTCAGCTCAGAGGAGATGTACGTGGGATGTAGAGAATAAGTGACGCAGATAGCAGTGATACATGATTTACAACAACAACAAAAAGAAATCTAGAAGGAGAGGATTAATCTATTATGAGACGTCTGAATAAGGGATGACAGAGCGGACGATGACAGACAAGAACAAAATTAGAAGATAAGTAAATGAGGTTATATATAATATAGAATTTTATCGTAATTAGAGCTGTGTAATGACACTGTTGAAGATACGGCAGTCTCAGCAAAATTAAAGGGAAAAATCCTATGTTATAACTTATTTAGCATTTTGTTTTCCGTATTCAATCTATGTTAAAAATATACTATTCGTTTGAGAAATATGAACTGCTGATGAGTTTGTAATTTACTTAATGTGATTTACCTTGGTTCGAACAATGAAGGGCATGTGGAAATCTACGGAATCCACCCATCCAATAAAGTAACGATAAATGTGTTCAGGTTCTTCTTTCACTTTCAAAATCGAAAGACCAGTTATATCGAAATGGTAAAATGTGGTACCAGTGTATGAAAAAACCTGTGTATTTCACAAAACTATCTTTTAGTGACACACTTATTCACGTTAAGTTTCATCATAAAGTTCTTACTACAAAGTATGATAAAATGAATTTAAATATTTGAAAGTTTTCAATTCACGCAACGAATGAAAATATAAACAGTTGGTATGTTATAAATGATATTTCCTATCTAGATGTTAATGTATTAATAGTCACCTTCTAAAATTAATAAATAATATACATCAAATAGATCTATTATTGGCAATTTTTTCCGTTCTTTTTCACATGTAGTAGCAATTTTAGACAAAAATTAAACTTTCAAGGTATAAACATTAAAGGATAGAATAGTTGTTAATGGCCTCATATAGCAAAAAGAAAAAAGAAAAAAAAGAATCGATGTTAATGACTTCATATTTTACCACGTAGAAGTATATTTCTTATCATTGAGTTAATCATTGAAGAGGCAAAAATATTACAGTTGTGTTTGAATCCCTTCAATGAAAATATATTTTCTAAAACCGGTGATTTGCACTTATCATAAAACGATTCTGTAAATAAAACGATTTAAGGTTTTAAAGTAAATAAACGACTTGAATCTAAACAACTACTTTAGTCATGAAAATTGCCGTACATTATTTCCTCTGGATAAAGACTGTTTTTAATTCGAGAAGATAAATAATTATAAATAAAATAATTACTTCAGTTACCAACTAGTTTTGCAAACTGCAAAAATTACCATTAAAAGCCAATAACGTAGCGAAAAAAAACATCGCTGTATTCCCAGATAAACAAATAACTGCAAATATATTAAAAATAATGTTAAATATGACAGCAAAAAGTCACTTTTTCACTGTATGATTTCATATGGATTAACCCATAAATTTTTCCTGTTTCATATTGATTAGATGTACTGTTTTATTTTATTTCCTTCCAACTTTCATTCTCAGTTTCCCC
Organism: Laupala kohalensis; assembly: GCA_002313205.1. Lineage (NCBI taxonomy): Eukaryota > Metazoa > Arthropoda > Insecta > Orthoptera > Trigonidiidae > Laupala > Laupala kohalensis. The sequence goes on along the minus strand of NNCF01125920.1, from coordinate 454,334 downwards.
ATTGAGCTCGTTTCGCTCATTTCACAAGAGCGATCAGGCATCATGCAATATCGGTACACTTCAGAGCTTTTGTGCGCGAAGTCAGCAATTAACAAATTTATTCTCGGATTGTTGCCTTGCATGTCCCAATTCTCCCTAATGTCATTTCTACTATTACAACCTCATTAATAATGTACATGTGCGGAGTTGCGTATTGGCGGGTGAATTGTTATACAGTTTAACTGTTTGTGTTTACAAATTTCATATTTCAAAATGATTAGTAAATCCATTTTTTTAAAATCGCTTCATTTTCTATCAAGGAAAAAAAATCAATAGCAATATCACACCACGCATCAATAATACGAAAGTATATTGTAGATGGAAATAGAAAATCGTTTATCGAAAAGATTTAGATCTTTTTCCAAAGTCTTGTATATATAATATCTCAAATGTTAGAAGTTAATCACTCCAGTACCTCTCATCACTTATTTCAACTTATCAACTGATTAAATAGCCAATGATTTCATAAAAAAACAATAACGCTAGCGCGAGAGACAAAATCCTAGAATCATTCCTACTCTTTGCGACATATTAAAAATGAAACAAAAAAAAACGCGAAAACCCATTTGTAGATGTTTCAACACATAAAATATATTTACTAATAAAGAACATGATAATATCTCAATTAGTTCATAAAATGTAGAGAAAATGGAAAATATTCGAAATATCACATTACATCCAAATTCCATTGAAATAGGAAATTTGAGTAATCCTTTCTTAATAAACCTCTATAAAACAAGTTCGTTGAAATTCGTCGTCAAGTTTAGTCTCATTTGGGTCGTCAAGAAGGACGGACGTATCTCGTGATTGTGAAAGGTAATGGGTTGCTTACTTGGAGATTACAGTGTGATTGTGAAAGGTAATGGGTTGCTTACTTGGAGATCATTTGGGGTGGGTCGCTTTTCCTGTGTCCGCGCGGCTGTAGCATGCGTCATCGGCGGTGGCAGCAACGGCTTGGTCAGGGCAGCTGCTTCGTTGTGTGGAGTCACTTTGGCTGTTTTACTCCTAATTGGTGGTGTTGAAGCAAACCCTGGCCCTGTTAATATTGATTCCGCTCCAGAGAAATTTTCACAAATTTTATGTAGCGGATGCAATAAAATATTGCGATCTGGTACGGAGTGCGAGTCGTGTGGTCATTGGTTCCACTTTTCGTGCAGCGGTGGAATGATGGACGTTGCATCCAACAACGGCGTCTTTAACTGCGGGAGATGATGCATGGAGCGAGTACTTCGCTTGGAAAAGGACCTGTTAGTGGCGAAGAAAACCATCGAGGATCTTCGTACGAGTCAGCGTTTGCTGGAGGAAAAAATTGGTGAACTCTCTGTAAATGCGGTTGTTGACGAGGCAAGCCGGAATACTTCTTGTCTCATTTTAGGAGACTCAATTGTTCGACACGTGGGGAAGGAGGACAACTCCATGAAAGTTGAATGCTATCCCGGCATCCGGACGGAACAACTGCAACGCGTGATTAAAAAACGGGATTTTGGGATCCCCGATTCTGTTTTTCTCCACGTCGGAACAAACTACCTCAAAAGATCGCGTAACCTCGATTATGTTATGGGAGAGGTGTACGATGTCGTTTCGGCCTCCAAAAAGAAGTTCCCACAGTCCATCATAAAAGTAAGAGGCGTGTTGCGGCGAAAGGACGTATGGTGGAGAAAAATCGGGGCCATCAATGAACGCATTGATTGGGTTTGTAATGCCCTAAACGTAATATTTGTGGACGGCAACAGTTGGAGGAGGAAAGTTATTTTGGACGTGACGCTTCATTTGAATAGGCGAGGAGAGTCACATTTAGGAAAACTCTTTTCGCGATTATCATGTGCGAAGCCCCCTTCAACTCCTGTTTGAGATGGCAGAGCGATATTGGTAGGAAATACTAAAACTCGTTCGGAAATTCGAATAAGTGGTAGACTCCAGCTGAACGGCAACGGCGGTGATAGCGTTGGAAGAGTAGAAGGTGGCACTGGAGGTGGTGAAGGTGGAGGCGACGGTCGAGTCGGTGGTGTGTCACCGGGGGAGACAATATGGCTGCGGTGATGCTGCAAGGGGAGGCGACGCTGGTGAAGGAAAAAACGAAATTCGTAGACCGGTTAACAAAAGAGTGAGTCGTTAGTGTTACTGCAGATAAATTGTAGAAGTATTTACAACAAAAAATTAAAATTTTCCAATTTAGTTGACATTTATGAACCAGAAATTGTTATTGGTACGGAGTCATGGCTATCGGAAGACGTGAAAAATTCAGCAATATTTCGTTCAGATTTTTCTGTTTTCAGACGGGTTCGTGTGAGTCTTGGGGGTGGAGTTTTATTTGTGTGAAAAACAGTTTATCGTGTTCTGTAAGCTGGGTAGATGAAGTTAACTAATTAATATCTGTTGAGATTGAAAGTTATACTGGTAAAACTCTAGAAATTATAGGAATATATAGAGGCCCAAGTGATGATAAACGCGTGTTAAACAAATTAGTTAATAAAATGTGTCTCAATTCAAATAAAGTTAAAGTAGCATTATCGGCGGGGACCTTAACTTACCGCACGTTGACTGGGAGGGTGACTCAGATAGCATTAGCAATGCGCAATCATTAGTGAACAATCTTGTTTGGGATTGCTGCTTCTGTCAGGAAGTGAAGCAACCGACAATAGGAGACTCTACTCTCGATGTTTTCCTCGTACGAGCGAATGATGATCTTATCTCTTGCGACACTGTAGACCAGTAGTCCCCAACCCTATGCCCGCGGGCACCGTGGCGCCCGCCGTCCGTTTTACGTGTGCACGCCGCTGTGTGACCACGATAAAAAATTATTTAAAATTTCAATAAAATGTTATGAAAAAAAAAAATATTTAGTAATTAAACAGAGAAATATATGCGAAAATAATTATATCGTTATAATTTTCAAAACAATAATTCTTTCCATAAAATCATATATAAGTCTGGTAAAATAGCATTTTATGGGTCTAGTTTAGTTTGTCTCTGCCTCTGTAATAACGCCCTCTAGTAATGCGTTCACGATATTAATCTGAACAACAATGGAAAAGTTGCTGAATAAATATAGCAGTGTCCTAGAGGTGACAATGGAAAAGTTGCTGAATAAATATAGCAGTGTCGGCGTGAGTGGTGGGGTAAGCTAGGTTGGTGTGTGCTGTGTTAGATAAACGTACATTCGATCTATGTTTATTATTTATTCCTAGCTTTTAAATACTTTGTTATTTTAACCCCAATATGAGTGGATCAAATAAAAGACAACAAACCTACAGTTTTAACACTGACTGGGAGGAATCATATTGCTTCGTCTATTTTAAAAATAATTGCTTTTGTTTGTTGTACGGCAGTAGTGTTGCAGTGCCGAAAAAACATAATGTTGAACGCCACTTTTAAACAGTCCATACAACTTTTAATACGAGCTATCCACTTAAATCTGAATTAAGAAGGAAGAAAATAATTCAATTTAAATCAAACCTGAATGCCCAACACTCGGTTTTCACTAGGCCTGTAGTAAATTCTAAAAAGGCGACGATTGCTTCTTTCAAAATTTTTCACCTGCTCGCAAAGAAGCAAAAGCCTTTCCAATATGGTGAATTGTTAAAAGAAGCATTTCTGACTGGCGCTGATTGTTTATTTGAGGAATTTCCTAACAAACGTGAGATTATGTCAGCAATACAAAACTTACAGTTGTCAAATAACACCGTCACAAGAAGAGTATATACCATTTCAAAGAACATAAAAACTCAATTAAAGAATGATTTGGAAATATGTGACTGGTTTTCACTACAATTTGACGAGTCTACAGATATATCAGACACAGCACATTTAGCAGTTATGGTGAGAATGGTATTTAGTAACTTTACTGTAAAGGAAGATTTACTGAAAATATTACCCATGAATGGACGAACAACAGGTGAGGATATCTATAACACATTTAGAACAAATGCAAAGTCAATAGATATGCCTTTGCACAAGTTCTCTGCGATAACCACTGATGGAGCACCAGCAATGGTTGGTAATATCAATGGATTTGTTGCTCTCTGCAAGAATGATAAATCATTTCCAATTTTTTTGTCGTATCACTGTATTATCCACCAGGAAGTTTTGTGTGGTAAAATACTACCCTTCGGACATGTAATAAAAATAGTCACAAAAATTGTCAACTCTATTCGAGCAGCGCCTTTGCAACATCGTCTTTTCAAGGCCTTATTAGAAAATTCTGATCCTGATCTTATTCCACATAATGAAGTACGTTGGCTCAGTAAAGGCAAAGTTCTTGCAAGATTTGTAAATTTAATTGAGGAAATAAAAAATTATCTCAATACTAAAAATACCGTTGGTACTAAAAATACTCAATACCGTTGCTGGCTGGTGGATTTGGGCTTCATCACAGACATAACGGAAAAATTGAATTATTTAAACTTGGAGCTGCAGGGAAAAGGGAAACATAGCTGTTATGATAGGGTCTGTAAACTCGTTTAAAGCTAAACTGGTTTTGTGGATATCACATCTACAGAAGAAATCACTTGTGCATTTTCCAAATATGAAAAAAATGATTGGCGACGGTGACATTGAATTGTCATCATTTGTTATCAACCTTCAATTACTTCAAGACCATTTTGAAACGCGATTTCAACAGTTTAACATCATCGAGCCAATTGTCAATTTTTTAATCAATCCATTTGCTTACCAAGTAAACGTAACCGAAATAGCAGCATATATTGCAGAACTTATTCAAGTAAGGACAGAAGAACGAGCTAGAAATTTTGGACCTTCAAAACGACATTTTCCTAAAATCTAATGTATCAGATGAGGACTTCTGGAATATAGTTGACATAAACAAATTTCCTTTCTTGAAAAAAGCAGCATACAAAATTAAATCGTTTTTCGGTTCTACATACTTGTGTGAATCATTGTTTTCAGCAACGAATATCATAAAATCAAAGTACAGATCTCGACTTACAGATGAACATCTTGATGATTGCTTACGAGCAGGAATATCATCATACTCTCCTAATTACGAAGCAATGGAAAATGAAATGCAATGCCAACGATCACATTGACTTTGATATTTCTATTTTTTTTATAAAGGATTTTGGTAATAAGGTCGAATTTAGTCAATTCTGATTGGTCAATTTTTTTAAAGATCAGCCAATAAGAACATTAAAATTAAAATTAAATATTTTTGTGCATTAAAATCTTAATAAACTTATTCCGGACCGTAACTGATATTTTTCGTATTCTAACCTGTTGTTTGCAATTTTTAGCTATACAGTACATTTTAAAGTTGCTATTAAAAATAATTATTCATTGTATATTTGCCCCAATTCAAGCAGATTACCAGAATTCTTCTACTGTTATTTACTACTTATTATTTATTTTACATAAAAATATAAACAATAATTTCTATATTTTATAATAATATTTTGGAATTTAATATTTTTTGTGCTTTATATGCATTATTGATTATGTCCTCCTTGAAATATACCTTGAAATGAACAAGATGCCCGCCGCCCGACCGGCATTCTAGAATGTGCTCTTGAGTGCAAAAAGGTTGGGGATCCCTGCTTTAGACGGTATAAGTGACCACCGCGCGGTTGTCTTAGAAGTCCACTGAGCTAATTCTCAAATATCTAAACCACAGGATAGATTAATTTATCAATATAATAAAACAAACCTACCAGATTTCCAGTTTTTTCTACGTCCAAATTATGCGAGGTGGGCTGGTACGGGAAGCTCCGTGGACGAAATTTGGTTAAACATTAAGATTAAAATATTTAAGAGCATGGAAAAATATGTTCCCCATAAAACATTAAAAAACAATCCTGACCTTGAATACTAGAATAGTTACATTAGACGTTTGAAAAGCGTATAAAAATCGAAAGAAAGGGACTGATTACAAAAATATTTACAAATTTCTCCTTAAACAGTTATTAATAAAATAGAAAAATGCTCAGGAGTATTTTCTACACAACGTTTCCAAAATAAAGATAGCTGTGGGTTGCAATTTTATAAATATATGAAAAAAGACGGAAAGGGTAAAGTACACCCGCTATTAAAAACAACGTTTAATCTACACAGAACCTCAGGATAAGGCCAAAGTTTTTAATTCATATTACTCGTCGGTTTTTGGCATTTCCTCTATTAACGACAGTTTAAATTTGACTAATAATTCCCGTGTAAATACTTTTGTTCTAATACTAGGATGCTGCGACAACGAATTTCTAAGATTAAGAATAAAAAATCAATCAGTCACGACAAAATTTCAGGGGATTTACTTAAACTCGGTGGGCAAACCATGATTCCGTACCTAGCTAAGCTATTTGATATTACATTAAATAATTCTTCATTACCACGGGACTGGAAATAGGTTATCGTGGTACCAATTCACAAAGGATGTGATCGCTCATTAGTTAGTATATCGACCAATTAGCTTAACCTCCATAGTATGTAAACAGTTGGAACATGTTATTGCAGATTATTTGAAGAATACTTGGGGAAAAAAATTTCTACATCCTGCCCAACACGGTTTTAGATCCGGGTACTCATGTGAGAGCCAACTTATTTCCGTTTGTCAGGACTTTGCTGAGTTACTTGACGAGGAGGGGGAGAACTGATGCAATAGTTATTGATTTATCAAAAGCGTTCGATTTAGTGCCACATGACCGTTTTCTTGCAAAAATCGCGAAGTCAGAAATTGATCCGCATGATCTCAAATGGATATATGAATTTCTCCGGGATCGGTCACAAGTTAGAATAGATCGGTGCTCCTCTAAAGAAATCGTGGTGACATCGCGAATACCACAGGGAAGCGTTTTGGGTCTACTTCTTTTCTTTGCATATGTTAAGTTGGCAATGTTTATTGTCTTACCTCGGATTGATGCCAACTCTAACACGATGAACAGATTCTCTACCAGTTCTCCTCATGTAATTCTCTACCAGTTCGTAATATTGTGATATTATAGTATTACGCTTAGTCAACATTCAATGTATGTATAATTTGTACCTGCTACTTCCTTTGGATTCATGTATTTGTGTTGAATTTAAGTTTGTTGTATTAAACTTACTATTTCAATGTTAGATTAATATGTCATTGTTAGGTTTAGTACTTCATCATCTATCAAGTTTAAATATATCAGCTGCATTACTAAGAATTTACATTTCTCTTAAGATTAGTTTGTGTCCTTTTCCTGTCAGTTATCATAGGATTCGGACTTACAATCCGACAATGACATGTTCATCGTTCATGTCAATAATCTGTACATCGTGTTAGAGTTGGCATCAATCAAAGGTAAGACAATAAACATTGCCAGTCTAACAATTATATTATGTTAAAGAAGACAGAGACCGATATATGTTATAGTGTGATCTAAACGAATTGTGGAAGTGGGCTGAGACGAATAAAATGAAAAGAAACTTTGTTTTTAAAAAGTAAATCTTTGTTTTTCAAGATCAAAAATAAAACCTGCTTTGAACTATTCATTAAATCGTCAGATTATTTCTGGAGTTTCATGCTGTAAATACTTGGGTGTTATTATTTCTCGTGACTTAAATTGAACAGAACACGTTAAATACACAACGCAGAAAGCCTGGAGAGCGCTGAACTAAGTAAAACGCGTACTCAGAAAAGGGAACTCGAAATCTAAAAGCTTGGCATACACTTCATTAGTTCGACCTATACTGGAGTACGGAACCGCTTGCTGGGATCCGTATAGAAAGGGTCAGATCAATGAATTAGATCGGATACAAAGATAGGCTGCAAAATTTGTTAGGGACAAAAAACGTAATATTTAGAGTTGGGGTATACTTTCCAATCGAAGAAAGTTGGCGCGTCTTTGTGCTCTCTTTAAAGCCTACATGGGAGAACGCTAGGCTACACAAACCGAATTACATCTGTCGCGGCGACCAAAAGCGTAAAATGAAATGTAGGAAACAGATGTTGGTAAATACTCCTTTGTGAATGGAACCATTGTGAACTGGAATAACTTACCTGCAGCAACACTTTCGAACTTACCAAAAAGAATAAAATGTTTCCGCAACCGTCTTCTTGCTTCCTCGAAATAGGATCATATATGAAGTGCAGTGAAGTGTAGTGAGGCGATTGGAGTCTAAGGGTATAGAAAATGCTCAGAGTGGATAGTAGTACTGATGTGTAGTGAGTGTACATGATTGTTCTCAGCAATCCTGTTTTGGTTTTATTTTTTATAGTTATTAATTTCTTTTATTTATGTTATAGCAATTACATTTACGTTAAGGATATAGGAGGAGTAATGACATATGTGTATATTGAGCGTGTTTGTACGTATGAGTGTGTTTCTGTAATTGTTTGTAAGCGAAAATGTGTTTGTTTTTGTACGTGAATATACACACATGAGTCTCATGTTGATAATTAATTTCTTAAATCTAATTTCTTTCTCATTGTGTAGTAATTTTCTAAGCATTTTATTACGTTTGTGTGTGTAATTTATAGATATTGATATTGTTTTTTAATCTTGTATTATTTTATTATATATGTATTCTTTTCTATCTGCCACCGAGTCTGCTGACTAGCAGGTTAATAAATTATTATAAATTTTCAAATTCCTATGTTCAATATTTATGTCTGCGTTGATTTATGTGCGTTGATTCTGTTTCGACAACATATCAAACATTTTTACTCTTTTCACCCAATGAAATAACATAAAACAAATAGTTTCAATCAGGAGGAAAATTCCATAAACAGTTTCTTTGAATACTTGAATTGTATTTAAAAAACCAAGATGCATTGACATTTACATTCAAAAACCGAGATGATGTCGCTATCCGGAATCTCGTTTTTAGACTTTTAAATAAGTCAATAAGAAATGTCTGTTATTCCTCAATTTGTGCGATATTGTTAAAATTTAAAAAAATTCGAAAAACTACTTTTCACTCCAATTCTTCTTTAAAATCGAAATTTAAAAACTTTCTTTCTTAAGGAGTTTGTATAATGATACTATAAAAATTTGTTATTTTGATTTATAAGAATTGTTATACAATTAAAAATCATAGTAACAAATAGTCGCATTCAAAATTAATTTGATATATAGTTAATAAAATAACAGTTCTAGTCATGTAACAGTGTAATGAAATTAATACTGAGGAGACAAATATTTCTTGGCCCATCAAAATACTGTTATGAGCGGTATTTTTTCTTCGTGTAAGTAATTCATTAAAACCTTTATAATTTTGTGTAGTTGTTACATTATTCACACCATATAGACAACACGAAAGGTGGTGAAATGAAGTTTCCCAGGAAACTCTTCGTTAACAAACTTTGAAATCAGGCGAATAGAACTACTTCCCCTATATCGTGAATCATCTTCTAATCCAATTAACATAAATATATTTTAGTATATTACATGACCCCGGTTGCGGCGCTGCCTTCTATTTCTGACCGTTTCTGTTCCTCGCGATCTATCTCCGGGAATCCTCACGCCCCGGAAAGTGCGTCACCGGAAGTGGCCGTGCGTCATCGTAACTTCTTCTCAACACCTGCGACCAACTTTCTTCTGGTCTTACACGGATATCCAAAATCTTTGAATTCATATAAATAATGTTGGATGCCCTCCAGAGTCTATGAAAAGTGCTATTTGCTAATGTAGAATAAAAAGTGTGGCAGAGAGCTTGAAGAAAACGCAGAGACGAGGCAGACTTCTTTACATCCCAATGGCTGGAATAGCAATTTGAATTAATCCTATAACTCTCATAGGTTGACTATCATTTAGTATTTCTCTTTTGTTGACTAAAATCTGCAGTCAGACAAACGCAAATCTACATTTTCATGGTGGGGTAGTGTTGTTTCGATGTATACTGATATTTGCCTTACCCTAATACCTGTGGTTCCGACGGATCATAATCTGCTTTGTACAGTTATGCGCGAGTAAACATACAATGTCAAACGACGTCGTCAAGTTGACAATATGTTGGCAAAACTACGTCTTTTAACATTTTATTTTTACTAAGTTGTCGGTATATCTTCATTACCTCAGAAGAATATAACTGTAGCAATACCTTCTCACTGAAAATCTATATAAAAAACCATTCTCTCAAATGGGGAGTTACGGTTTGCGATCGATAGAATATACCTACCTGAAAGAAAAACCTGATACGAGAAGGAAGGTGTGTACAAGAGGGAATGAACGGCATTTGGAAAAAAGAGCGAGCAATATTAGAGCTGTAAAGATTTAAATTGCACATTACGACGTAGGCTAGAACTTTAAAGCATCAACACTGGTGTGAAAATTAATGACCGCACACCGCATTGTTTCTTAGTGATCGAAATACAAGCCAAATTGTGTCGAGACCACTCTACACTCACTTAATGTGACAGATTCAATCAGAGTTGTTAACGGAACGCAAATTTGTACAGCTGTTAGTGCATCATCATACACAATTCTAGCGCTCTGCCAAGTGCGACGGAAATGCAAACTAGCTGACACCGCCGCCGTTACAATTCAGTATGATTGGTTGTCATCGTAGAATCAGCACTCCGAAGAGTTCTTCAATCTGTGCGAACTCTCACTCATGAAATGCGTACTCCGCTCAGTCAGTTAAAATCGAAGACATTTGTTAGCACTTAAATTGTCCATTTCTAAATGAAATTCCTTCAGACTGGGATTTTTGCATTTGGCCCACATTTTTTCATGTATTATTTAAGTATCCGATTCCAAATCTGTTGGTAAAAAACAGACTAGTTTATAAACATTATATTTAAGTTTTTAATGTTTTGAGCATTTTTCATTGATGGAGAGAGAACTCCAATGAACATTTTTCCTTTTTCATCTAGTTAAATCCTTTTATCCTGATATTTTAACAGCTGTTTTTTTCTTAATAATTCTAAATTAGGAATTAAACTTTTATTTCAAACTAACACAATGGAAACACGATATTTTAAGTTTTAGCTATTTTCATGGGGCAGGAAAATGCGTTATGACCACGAAATAGTTTGACTGTTACATAATGTGCAAACCACTAAAGTAATCGTAACATTTCAAAATATTAAAAATATTTTTTAAAAATTGAGAATTTGATAAATGTTCAGGGTTTCACGTGTTTGTTGCATATCTGCTCTCGGTTAATAATATAAAATGCATCGTGGTAAACGGGGTCTCATTTCATAAGATAATAAAGGAATTCTTCCCAGATAATTTGTAATTCCAATTGCCAATCATCGAGTGTCTCGTTTTTAATATTCGTTTGAATCATTTCCATTATTCACGAGTAAAAATGTAAGATTTAGAAATGTTATTTGACGTTTCCCTATTCCTTTTGTTGTTTGAAGAACAAAATTAAAACACGTTTTGAACATTTATCTCATTGTATGTTCTAGTCCCACATAAGTTCGTATTCACACGAACTGGCATCAGCAGCTGAGGAGATTGTAGAGGAAAGAGTTGTTTGATGATGGTGAATCGGGTATGTGTTTTGGCAGGTGGTGAAGGTGCATCAAGATGCCATCGACACGTACCTGGAAGATGTGATTTTGCACACGATGGAGCGTACCGCGGATGACGAGGCTCGCCGTTACGTGCAGCGGATGGTGCAGCAGATGGACCAAGCAGCCGCGGAAGCCAACGATCGGTCAGTGGGTCAGCCTTAGCAATAGCTTACCAAGATTTCAATTGACGACACGCGATGTGTTCAACAAAGATTTTTGAAAACATAATTCGAGTATATCCTGCCTAGAGGATCGCTCAAACTACAGCGGGAGAGGCGTGACATCAGGTTTGCCCGGAACGCTGCTTCGTTCCGTGAAGTATCTATAATGTTCATGGAGTAGGTAGTTCACAGAGAACGCACCGCATAGGAGACGATTGGAAGCGTCGATACTGAGGCGTCCCGCGAGGTTTGGAGCGTGCTTTGTTTTCTCGCTTAACATTATAGGTTTTAAAATAATGATTAATATTTTTTTTGCAGCTGCTAGACTGCTAGAAACGATGTTCAAAATGAAATATTGTTTTATTTTGGCAACTATTTTTGACAGGAAATATTACTTTTCGCATAACTATTTACAGAATGAAACAAATCATTTGAAAGGTTAGAATGTTATTCATTGTCGTTTTTACGCAATTAATGCTGACAAAATTAACAAAAAGAAATATTTTTTTAAAACTACTTGTTTTTTTTAACGAAAACGATTGATAAAGTTCAGTTAATTCCGTTATTTTTGGTTCATTACATTTAGACAGACATTACATCATAGCTGCAAATGACGATTGGAGAGGACAGGAGGTGAGACATGAGGAGTAGAGGCATGTTTTAAAATAAATGCAGGAAGTGTTACAGTACTTAAATTTCAAATCGTTCACTATGTATATGAATACAAGAAATTGTGCCGAACACTGAACGCACCACCTTCACTACAACACGTTACATTGGTAGCACTGTATATAACATTTAAAATAACCTGAACTACACAAACGCATTGTTGCAACTGATACCAATAAAATTCCCATCCTTACAAAAGGATGAGTCGAACACTGACTTCGAAAGGAACGGGATCCACGAGGAATGAGGAACTAACTGTGCTGATAAGCGCAGCTCTATGCCCAGGAGACGGGAGAGACCGAAAAATAGCCATGACATCCCTCGCAAGTCACAAGTAATGTTGTCATCGCATTTCACTCCTCTTTTGGTTTACTGATGACTCACACGACATGGGAGCGGATGGGAAAATGGTCAACTGATGACAGGTTTCTACAAGGAGTCGAGAACTGTCTCTTCTTCGTATTCATAATTCCACTATTGCTTAACAGAAGAAAGAAGTGGAAATGAGAACAAAAGGTATTCATGATTCCTAACTAAAGGAACTAAATAATTATTTAAGGAATAGTATCTTTCTCTGTTTTATTTCTATTCGCTCTATTTATCGATTATCAACTTGATGGCTGTGTAGCCTTTTTTTTCCTACGCGACATCACATATCAATAAAGTTTACTCATAATGTGTGTAAAGACAAATATTTGTAATCACAATGACCAGGAATTTCATGGGAAAGTGAAGGAAGGAAAAGAAACTGCCTGACAAATTGAGCGGAAAAGCAGACCCTTGCGAAGGAGTTAAAAATGTTTCATCTAAGATCGAATGAATTGGCAATTGTTTAATGAATATTATTTATATTCATCATTAATTCCATATTTATTTATATCCATATTAACAATTAATATTCCACCATTAATTGTTATGGTTAATTAATATAAAAATGCTTTAATTTCAAGTATACCATACTCATTATAAGATTCTATACAACTGACATATTAATATTATTAACAATTTTCTTGGAAAATATTAATATTTTTTTCTTATTTTAAAATATGTCGATTACCTTCCAATAAATATAAAAAACTTTGTAAGCATCTCCATGTTATTATTTACACGAGCAAACAGATTAAGAACGGATGAATTGCACCGCAAACTTGCTTCATAATAAAGCGTAAGTTTCACATTTTTAATTCATAACTTTCGGGGTCGCAGCTGGAAAAAAGCAGTAACTTTTGTACTACTATAATCTACTCTCCATGATAATAACAAAGCAGACCTCTGCTGAACTTTTTACTTTCATGTATTTGAAAGTAAAATTTATTCTTGAAATTCGTCATTTTTTCGGTTCTAAAGTGTTTGCAAGTTGTAACTATTTGCAGGCAATTTGGATGTTCCAAAATCTACATCCTGATTGTTCACGCTATTTTAAGACGAATTCTTTTTTCCAATTTGAAATCGAACAAATATCACACTTTTTACACGAATCTAAATAGACCTATCGTTTTCGTTAATCACGTTGCATTTGTACCCAAATTGTTTTCTGGTACATGAAACATCACTTAATCCTACACATAATTAGAAATATCAAATATAACAACTTAATTTTTTTCACCATGGCCAGCTTTTGGGGATCCAGAACCACTGTGCGCCGCGGCGGAATTAATTTCATTGCCCCAGTAGCGCATTCAGTGACAATATCCCAGACTCACTAATATTATGTTAATTTTTATTTTGACATTTTAAAAATATTGATAATTCAATTCACATGTATTCTGCTTAAAAAATATTTTATTTTTAGTATGATAAATTTCGAAACAATTTTCTAAATGTAAGGGAACTAATCACTTTTTACACTCGTAAACTGTCTCCAATCTTTTTCCCGTTGTTGCGCACTCTTTTCATTTTCTTGAAGGTCTTGCCATGGACGTAGAAGGGATTTTTTCAATAAAATGTCCGAAAAATTTATTTTGCAAACGTAAAGGGATTCGATTTTCTTCCGACAGACAAATACAAAATTACAACCACTTCACTCAAACATCAACGTGAAATAAAATTATGGAAGAGAAAAATCCATATTCAACAGTGAACTTCTGATAGATCCAGAGAACTAGTAGAAATAAAGACAAGAATGATATATAATAACAATACATCGAAACCTCAAACTACAGGACAGGTACTGCCCATCATTCGTCAGGAATTTCCACAAAGGTAGAGGTCGGGCAGTGCCCATCTTTCGTCGCGAATAGGTTAATATCACAGTGTAATATATAATACTGAAGAACCTAATGCTGAGAACCATTGACATCAAAAATTACTCTGCAATTTTTGTTATTTAGGGTAAAGAAAAACTGTTAGCAGGAAAAATGTAAATAATGAGTTGAATTTTAAGTTTTACAGTCTCACATGCTTGGTTTTGTTGAAAACGTCAATACAGACCCTCTGAGCACAACAAAATACTTAAGCTTGCTCTCGTAAAATTATAGATACCCAAGTATGCGCTCGAATGGAATATATCCCAGACCTAGTGTAGAAATAAACATTTGTATAGCAATGATGAATTGACCATGAATGCTAGGTAAGCCAAAACAGCTTGCTTTAAAATAATATAGAATAATGAATATTTGGCTGTAAGTATTGTCATTTTATTTAATTCCAAACCATTGTTTTTAAATTTTATCGTGGTTATTAACGTGTAGCAACGAATGCATTTCATTTGAACAGCTTTATAAGAAGGAGGTACAGTTTGGGGTCTGGAAACTCGATTCTGAGGCAAAGGGGAGAATCGCGCGTGAGTACAATAATAGACCGATCGCATCGTTTTAACAAATAGAAATTGTTAAATATTCTAATGAAACGAAGGCTTATTGGAGGTGAGAATGACTCTACAGAGGGAGACCAGTAAAATATTTATTTTTCTAAAAATTTAAAATTTTGTCTAGAGGATCAGAGGGTTCAATGAGTGACGGCGGAGGAGTGTTAATATTCCACTTTCAAAAGCACGTGCTCGTGCACCTCGTGTGAAAACGACTTAGAGAAGGACAAAAGGATTCGACGCCGGCTAAGATGTGTTTCTCTCATTAAATTGAGAGACTGAGGTGGAAAGTCGACTGAAAACATCAAAATGTCTAATGACACACTGCTGTGGTCACATATGCCGCGTGTATACCTACACGAGAAATAAAAGAAACGCTGTGATTGATCGAAACAAAAAACAAGCAGGATATGGACATCCAAACACAAAACGTCGAAGGATAGAATTCCGTGATAAAAAGTGTCGTTATTGGCCAGTTCCAGCATTTGGAAATAAAAAGTAGGGGAGCAAAAAAATATAATACCGACAAGTACCGATGAGCCGGGACTACAGGTGGAACTTGATATCACATTCCATCATACATATAAAATAAAGATACAAGGTATTTCGCTCCTTTATAGATGGGATATATGAAATAAAAAAGCACTAAAATTTAGTGAAGTACCTACGTGGGACTATTGAGTTGACTCAAAAACATTAGGTGGCAGAAAGAGAACACAGGCTTTACGAGACGATAGTCAAGCAATGTCTCTAATGATATAAACATGATTACATAAATCAGCAAATAAAAAATAAAGAAAACAAAATTTTCAAATTTAGATTTAATACGGTAAGATTTTTATACTTCACGCGAATTTGCATTGAGGTACTAGTAACACGTTTGCCAACTTTTCTGCTTTAACAATAGTGCTCACATTATAAGTAGTACTAAAAACATAACTTTCAAAAGAGTTGCTTGTTTAAAACAAAACCCAAAAGTAATAATTAGCCCAAGTCGAAAACGAGTTTACTCAAGGGCGTTTCGTACCATATTACATTACGCAATACGTAAGGAAAAATAAATATTGTGTTAGATATAAAAACTAAACGTAGAAAATAAGCTTCTTATAGTCATATATTTACTTACACTTTTAAAGGTTAAGTGTCATTGCTTTCGCCTGGAGGACATTTCCACACAGCCAGCCAGGTTGCGGTCCATTTTATCAACGGCCAACATTGACAGGTGCGATAGACGTTCTTGAAGCATTGTATTCCTCAAATACTATTTCACTTTTTTCAAGACACTGATCGTTCTGCCGATGCAGTGGATACCGGGATAGTTAAGTGGAATCTTAAAAGCTGGAAACGGTTTGGAAATACATTCTGATTGTGAATGTTTTCAGACTTAAATTGTAGCACTAACTTTGAAATAAGTTCACGATCTGTTTCTTCAAGATCTTTTCGAGAGATAACATCAATTTCTGCAGATAAAGTTTCACTGTCAATACCAAATGCTTCAGTCACAGCTGAACAAGCTTCTTTGATAATGTCACTACAAACCTTGTTGTTCTCCATTGAAGCCGTCAGTAATGTTTCCATATGGCACAGTAAAATCAGTTGATTTTTTTCAAAACGCGACTTGATGTTCTCAGAGAAGGTGTCTAGAAGTGGGTAGTAAAATGTTCTTGACCAAGAGTCTTGAGGTGAATCATATTTTGGGTGAATATCTCCTCCGCCAATTTTCTGCGTAACTTTCCGCTTGCGTGGAACAGTAGGTCCCTCGAAACTGTGAGTTTTGTGAAAAGGTAAGTGCTTCAGACCAAAGTTTCTTGAATTCACATTAATTTTTATAACCAGCTAAAGACCTTAATGTTCTATTGGCAATATCAACTACTCCATGAACTGATACATCTCGAGTTTGTATGTATTTTGAAAGAATATTCGTCTTTTCAAACACACGTTTCATGACAGTTAATGCGAAAACGAACTCAAACTTATTGATATACATTATGAAACCGTGAGCTTCTCCACCGGTTTTTGGGTCCGTAACTTCCATTTCTTCCAAAGTAAGTACTACGTCTACTAGATGAACCGCGCGCAAGCTATTGTACGTGCTCTTAAATGTTCTGTCGATCAGTGTTATGAGAGACAAATCATTACCTTCCGCACTGGCTTCACTAGCTAAATTCTTCACATTAGTAAACATTGCATGTCGTTTGGGAGAAGCTTCAATGAAATAGTGCAATTGTTGTGTTGTACTGAAAACATTGCTTACAGATAAAATGGTCTTAGAGGCATCTGCAAATGCAAGATTTAGAGAATGCATGTAGCAAAGTACATACATTATGTGGGGATTGCTTTCTTTCACTCTCGCTACCACTCCTTTGTAAATACCGCTCATATTACCTGCTCCGTCGTAACACTGAGCAATTATATTTCGAGGACTGATACCACGTTTTTCGAAAATAGAGAGAAGCAACATGTACAAAGCTTCACCATCAGTCAAGTCTGTTTTAAAAAACGCAAGAAATCGTTCTTTGATTTCCAGTTCCTCAGTGACATATCTTATTGCAAGAGTTAACTGCTCATGATGTGAAACGTCTGGCGTTTCATCGACAATTATGGACAAATGCTTACTTTTCTTAGCACATTCTAGAATACTGTGTCGCGTTTGATTTGCCATAATTTCCAGCACTTCATTTTGTTCATCATGATGAACATATTTAAAAAACTTCTTCCTATCCAAAAACATTTTTTTTCAATAGCACATTATAAGTTGATCTCAGCTTTAATAATTCCACATAATTACCTCTGTTAGCTAAACTCTCACTTTCTCTGTGTCCTCTTAGTGCTAAACTTTGTCTTGTCAGGAAAAGCGAAGTCTGAAAGAGAATTTTCAAATTATCGCGTTTTTATTGATTTCTTCGTGATGTTGGGTAGATATCTTACTCACAACACTTTCCTTGACTTTTAGTCCCTCGTGCCAACGTTGCAAAGTATTAAGGTGAGATGAGGATCTTTCATGTTCTTTAAAGCGTTGAACGGTTTCTTTTTCAGTTGAACCCCGTTGAAATAAATGTCTCATCATAGTAACCTGTGGTTTCAAATAATCGACAAGGTACACAAAATGCTATGTCTCCAGAAACCTTATATTATAGACACACATATTCTGCGATCCTCGAACTTCTGAACTTTCTTCCTTTTGTTTCTGGATATTCGTTGAGCGTATGTTGAAATGGTCTATCTTTCAAAAATTCTAATACTGCTTGCTTACCATGAAGTGGATCTGTATGCTGAAGCTGAGTGAATATTAGCCACGCTGGACACGCCGGAGTTATGTTTGTGGAAGACCGATTCACTAGACGGTCTTATGTATCGCAGGTTCTTACCACGAGATCACTCGAAGAAATGAAACACACAAAATTTTTAACTACGCTTATTCAGAACATAGTCGTGTTTGAGGTTACATTACAAATGAGCTGTGGAAGTCTCTTATTGTTCCCTTTTATATCAATGGATTTCCAAACATATAATTGTCACATAGCAAACAGTCCATTCCTAAATTTCTGAAATATAAAGTGACAGATTAATATTTCCGGGGAAGTCGCTTTAGTGCCTTCTAATGGGCGACGCGTGCCTGGTGAAGACAGCTCGCACTATGAAGGGTTTCACTGTGTGCTGTGCTTAACTCAGGTATTTGAAACTTTTGTTTCAGTATTTAATGAAACAGACTATACAGAACTAAACGTGGAAACAGTATCTACAACGGATGCGCAGTCGCATTGTTCAGTATCACTTGTTGCTACCAGCTTCTGTTTCTTTGCGAAAAAGTCAAACAAGGTTTAGTTTTTTTTCAGTTGAACGCATCATTTAAGCCACGAATCAATATTGCACGCGAGAAAGTATAACACCGGAACACTAGATAGAACTACAGATACATATGCATTGTAACCTATGGATACACGCGACAAACTGGCGAATAAATTTCACAGTATCCATCGGTCTAATAACTCACTAATCTTCAAAATATATCTGCCTCTCATGTTCTGATAGCGCGTTTGGCTGCATGTATGTCCTGTCTCGGGTTGCGCTATCCGTGCTACTGCGCAAGGCAATAATGATACGTTTTTAAAACAGCTTAAATTTCATCCCGGACCACCACCTCACTATCAAGCTCACGCGTAGAGCCAGAAGCCGGCATGGATAATTTGTTCTAAGGACACTTATTATGTTGATATCAATGCTGGATGTACATCAACTATCGATCTTCTTCCATTGCAATTCTTACATACCCCATTTTCCAGTAAAAACAACTTTAAACTATCCATTAATCTGATATTACTATGCGGCAACTCATTTTTATCGCATATCGCACGAAAACAAAATTTGAATTAGTGGATAGATAAACTTTGAGATGACAATTTGTTTCTACCTCGGTATAAATTAAAGGAAAGTCTATTAGGTGGCACCAAAGCAAGGCTAGTACAAATGTTTTTTTTAAATATATAATTCGCTGTTTTAGAGGTTTCAAA
Organism: Laupala kohalensis; assembly: GCA_002313205.1. Taxonomy (NCBI): domain Eukaryota; kingdom Metazoa; phylum Arthropoda; class Insecta; order Orthoptera; family Trigonidiidae; genus Laupala; species Laupala kohalensis. The sequence continues at coordinate 434,708 of NNCF01125920.1, read as the reverse complement.
TGAAATGTTTATTTTTTCTTACAAAAAGTGGGGGAGGCAAATGCCCCCCACGCCCCCCTCCCAATTGCCGCAAATGTTATTGTCCGAGACATTTACGCGAAAGATTCGGTGTCATAGACAAGTAATCGAATGATGGTGACACAATGACCATGAGTGACAGTCTCGTATTGGGATGTGAAATGTCGCTGGTCACCCTTATAAACATTTAACAGTAAGAGATCACCATAACCACGGGGTTTTACTGTCATAATAAATTAGATAATAATGAAGGTCTTAGAACTTTCCCAATTAGCGAATATCGGGTGCGAGAATGTAATTAGAATAATTCGTATAATCCGTAGTTAATGATAGCCCTCGCCGGAATATATGTTTACTTTATATTTATTGTTTAATTGAAGTGATGCGTTGTTATGGTGAGACGCGATGAACTTGTCTTGTGACTTATTTCCTGGTCTATAACTTAAGACACCTCGCTCTGTAAATGTGAATCAGTAATATTCACTAATTCGCAGTTGAGAATCGCTGTTTTGCGCAGTTCAAAAGCTTCCACCCAGAATCAATGAAATTCAACTGCTTTAGGCGGTGGGACTTTCCCAATCAATCAGACAAGGTGCATCTCAGAAAAAAAATTGATGGGTTTTATTTTTTATTGTAACTAAACCTATTATCATGATATAAATAAAACATTCTCATCAACGTTTTAAAAGTTGTATATTCCCTGTTCCTGCTGAAAAGTTGGTGAACGAACAAGGGGTACTTGCATCCTTGGTGTTTAAAGTCATTCATTCGAGCAAGTGAAGGATTTTAAAAATTACTCAATAAGATGGCGATGCACTGCTAAAGAATATGCCAATCTCGCAAATATTCTAGCAAATCTTGCGTGTAGAGTAATTTACTGTAATAAAAGAGAAGCTTGTTTCAATGTATATTGAAAACAATGGTGAAATACATATATTTCTATGAAGTAACAAGATATAACAAGTATTAGTGAACAGCTAAGAAGGCGCAAGTCACATTCCACTTGTTTTCATCACAGTTCATGAGAGTTGTAGTTGCAAGTTCACTGCAAAATGTATGAAATTAGTTGCACATTTAATTTCTACACCCTAGAAGAGAAATACCCTACATAAGAGATAGAATGTAAACATACTTGCATTTATTCACGTGTAACTTTAATTCACATATACTGGTTACCGTTCCGAAGTCCTGAGGTTTAAAGGTTCGTGCTAGAGTTTTGTGGAAAATATGCTTTTTTTATAAACCACTCGTTGATTTGAATGGAAGTTAAAAATACATCTTCACTCAAAAACACAAATGAAATTGTCTCTTTAATATAATCCATTCTTCAGAGGAAAATGATTTACACGCGACGGATCTGTGAGAAAAACCCACAGCGAGAATACTCCTCACAACAAAGGGTGTGAGAAAACCCCACATCCCTTTATCTGCGTCGAGGAAAATTCCCTCCGAATGGGCACTAACGTGTAGTCCCGCCTATCCTTATCTGTTGTGTAAAATGAAAGAGTTTTCCGGGCTAAGTAACCGTGGTCTGTTTTGGTCTTCAGACGTTTCGGTTACAACTGCGGTAACCATTATCAATGGGAACGTGGCTTGCGAAGACGTAGCACACGGGCCGAAGTCTTAGATGCAACTGGCGCAGTTGAAACCGAAACGTCTGGTGAAAACCAAAACAGACCATGGCTTCTTAGCCCGGAAAACTCTTTCATTTTACATAATTCCGGCCGTGAAAATTTTCATTTATTTATCTTATCTCTTGTGTTCATTTTTCCCTTTATTCACAGTTCGGAATCCTAGTACATATTTCTATACAATTAACCATGAATCTTACATTATTCAGTGATGGCTCATATTTCTCGTATGAGATAGAACACAATTTGAATCACACTTCAGCAACGTCCCGTTCCCTAGATAGCATTCTTTATATTTTTAAGGTTGACTTACCATTCTACCAAAGGTAGAGAAGAAATCAATTGACCGATCGATAAAAACGCCTATGTGTTTTGAAAGAAAAAAAAATCAACCCTCTCAGTGCTACAGAGTTAGGTGACGAATCAAAATACATCATTATATTAACACTGACTTTAAACATTATCCTTGTAATTAAGTCGAATAAAATCATTTTTATTTTAGATCAGGAAAAATCTTACTCGGGTAAAGTTATTCAGAACATACTGAATTCTAAAGTGATTATTGAATAAGGCTTGTTTTATATTAGCGCCGTACCCCGCGTTAAAAATTTTACAATCTGAATAAAAAATAACTGAATACAAATTTTAATGAGGAACTAAGAACAGAGGTACCGAAATAAATTTCCTGGCATTGGCAAATGATGTTTCTACACTTTCAGAAAATCTAACAAGTGCAGTGGTACATATAAATCTTTGAGTAGTGTTAGTCAACTGACCACAATCTGTAGAGAAGACAATTTTATTACAAACAAAGAAAATGCTCCAAATTATATAATGAACAATTTTGGTTCAATTGCAAAAATTAAAAAAATTCAAACATCTAGGATAAACAAATGAAGCAGTGTTATCAAAAACTGTTGAAGAAAATATACATATAATGGAAAGAGAATGCATTATAACTAAAAATGTAAATAACAGAATTTGAAAATAAGGAAGTAGTAAAGAAATCTATTATATAGAAAATATAACACAGTGTATTAGGAAACAAAGATAAATACTATATATTTTGGACACCTGTACAGAATAGATGACACTAGATTAACAAAACAAATTTTCAAATAAGTATACAAAAAGAAATCAACAATGAGCTAGGTTCAGGAAGATACAGTTTTAGATGGGAAAAAGATGGAACAGAAAGAGATTTTGTGAAAAAAAATTATATAAATGGAAGGATTCGAAGGTAGAAGAATTAATGAAAGGAAAAATCTGGTCTGAGGAAACCACAGCACAATAATGAAGGAATATTGAAGAAAAAGAAATACCCAATAAAGCCATGAAGTTAATGGTAGTGGTGGTATAGAGAAGATATAGTCATACTATCCAATTTTTAGGTATTTATTAATTCATAAGGCTCTTTCAGCAGCTGACTGCATGGCAGCCATCAAGAGTGCCTGTACAAAAACAAATGTGTATGAAGAAAATTTTTGTGAATGTAGTGACACATTAAAATTGAATAAAATTATATAATACATTGAAAGACTAAATATGAGTAGACAACAAACAAATAAAATTATGAAGAAAGAAATACTGAGAGAGAAAGATGAATTTTCATCAAGGAGAATCAACTATGGAAACTAGCATACCTGACTCTATTGATGTAAAGAATGGCACAGACAAAGTGGCAAAGTTTATAGCCTGCAGTGATGTTCTGAAGTAATTTGTTTTTTTATCTGCAGTTTTCACTTTGTTTTTCAGAATTTGTCTGTATATATTTACTGTAATTTCTGATGACATGGTCTTGGATTGCTGCCATTAAACTCTCAGTTTCTTCAAAGAGGTCTCCCACAGCCAGCCATTTGTTTGGTGCTGCACATTGTCAACATGAGATTGGCATATATCATTGGGTTTTCATCCTAGCTGCTTTTTGTGAGTCCAGGTTTCGTATGACAGGGTCTGGACGTCTATGTCTGAATCATTATCACATACTTTCATGTTAAGGAGTGAATCCAGTGTCTGCATTTACTATTGCTAAGTGAGTTTAAGTCAGTTATGGTTCAAATAAATAGATTTTTTTAAATTGGGGCTTTAAGGTTCGCCAACATCGAGGTCATTAGAAGCCTTTAAATGAATACATTAGTACTGGTATAACCCATGTGTTTGAAGTATTACACCCCCCCCCCAGGGGACTTACATCTAGTAAGTGCGTGTTTGGCAAACATGGGGCGCCGAGCTGAGTCTGGCATTGCTTCCACTTACTTGTGCAAGGCTCCTTCTTTTCTCTTTCCTGACCTTTCATCTGTCACCTCGTGTTCTTTTCGATCCCGACGCTATTAGGCCTAGGGTATCTTTCATTTTCCTCATTTTTTCCCCGCCCCTCATTTTTGGCCCTACCCCTTATTCTTTGTCCCCCCCTCTTTGTTTGTCTCCCCTCATTTTTTTGACCACCCCTCATTTTTGTCCCCAATGATTTGATGTATGTTTTGAGATATTTTTTGGTATGTTGTAATTCAGGAGGGTTTTTAGATGCTGGGTTTTTAGTCATTCGGCGAGTCCCACACGCGGGGAGAGACATGTTGGCTCTCCTTAGTGCGTAACTGCATTTTCCCTACCTGTACAAGTTTTTAGAGCTCCAATGACCTTTGATGTCGACGAGCCGTAAAGACCCCCCCCAAAAAAAAAAACGCCACCTTCTGTATTTTATGTAGAAAGGATTCTAAACGTGAAAAATAAGATAACCCAATTTACCAGGTTCATCATATTAATGTTATTAGATATCCAGACGTTTTTATGATGGATTAAAGTGAAAAAATTCGATTCCAAAATCACGTCAAATTATTGAAAACGCTGGTGGTATTAGGACGTACCTAACAACAGTTTCTTACCTTCAAATGCTTAAAGTGAAAGAAATTCGTATGTACGTAACAAGTATGTAAACGAAAAAAAATTACAAAATCTCTACTATATAAAATACGAAAACAAATTGACGAAGCGTTTAACCGGAAAACATTGACGGAGATTTATTCTGGATGATTGTGGACTCACATAAATTTTAGAAATAGACCTGTATCATTTAGTCACTCAAAGGTTTTGATGAAGTGTCATGGGAATCGGTAATTTTGCAAAAATTAATTCTATAGAGTCAATAATAGAACCAAGTAGAAACATTATATAATATATTATTTTAACCAAATGAAACCTAGAAAACATGTACCAAGAATTAACATTGTACATATCATTTTCTGAGTAATATAGTATTATCTCGGTACCGAGACATCGTAGAAGTGTAATTTAAATTTTGTGTTATTCGTTTATTGTAGACAAGAAAATGAGCCGCCACTTAGTTTCGTGATATTAATGTTTACTTTTTTAGCATTTTCAACCTACTTAATAGCTTACCTAATAGGAAATGAAAGTGCAATGAATTTCTCCTCCCTTCCCCCTCCTCACAGGAAATAAACCGGAAGAGTCGGCATGATCCTTCTTCCTGCTGGCGGGATTTTTGAGCTGTGGGATATTTGCGCGACGTACACCGATCTACATGCGATATGCAATAATACTTCGCCATCCCACTCGTGGACACCTTTGCATTTCACTGATTATATCAGTTGACTTCCACTTATGTCAGATGAAATTCAGTTGCTTTTACTTGAAATTTAATTTACCGTCAGTTCACCGAAGCTGTTAAACAGTGAATTAGAATCCATTGGTTTAAAGAATCATTATTCAACTGATCGATTAAATGAGTAATTTTTTAATAGGTTTAATTGGTTAGAGTAACTGCAAAGAATGTAGCCCGGTATTCTGACTAGGGTAACGGCTCATTAAGAATAAAGTAGGTATTCATGTTTCTTGGAAAACATCAGATAATTTTCTCGTTTATACATTATAAAAATCCGATTTCTTTATAAAAATCGTACCCAGCGATCTTATATTCATAATATAACGGTCAATATTACTCTCCAGATGAGGTCTAGAACTATATGTGTTAATAACGTAATGTATCAAGCAAACACGAAATAAAAAAACTATTATTAAGCGCAATGAATAACAAATCACATCCCCAATTACACAAAAACATATCATATATACATATAAAATAATAACATTGAAAGTTTATAGAGGTCATATGTCTTATCCAAATTCCTCAAATACTGCACCGCATCTGTCACTGTCAGGAAGTCCACAAATCACCCCATGTAGACACGTTTATTACACATTCCCATAATATGTTCCATAGGCTACTTTCATTCTCACCATCACTCATGAGGGTCTATTTTGCCCATTTGTAGAAGAGGTCTGAGTACCTTCCATGTCCCGTGCGTACAGGGGTGAGAGCCATCCACATTGCACGGGGTTTATCAAATTGCACGGGGACGACGACTGTTCGCGTCCGCGACAATCCTCAAGCAATATGTGTCCCCTGGGTGGTGCTAAAGAATGATCACTTCACGGCAAACATCCGGAGTCTTCAAGATACTGCAGCAAAATAATCCAGGGGAGATAATCCATTATTCCATTTTCATATTAGGAAGTATACCGGTTTAGAGTATTCTACGTAGAAAACTTCGTGTTCCAAAATTCATTTCCATTTTCCTAGGTTTTTAGGACAGGGCGGTTCCAGTTTAGGCAGGTTTTACTGTATTTCATAGCACCATAACCAATATCAAGCGCAATACCTCTTATGCAATCAGTGGCGGATCTAGACCGTAATCACGGGATGGGGGTGCTAACAAGGAGGGATCTAGGGAGTATGAAATAGTCACATAAGTTTCAAAATTATGGTTTTACAACACAAATTGTATAAATATAATCGTTTAATAAAATACATCAACTCATCAAATTTATCAAATAGTGGTCAAATTTATTAATCGTATAAAATGGCGAATGCATATTAAACGATAAGAATTTCGTGACAAAATCAGAATTTTATAAAGATATAGATCAAACAATTCATGAAAATGTATTTTTTATGCAGACATAATGATCAAACAACAAATATATGAAAGTTCTAAAATAAAAACAAGAGTTTTGATTAGGATATATTCTTTAAGACAAGTGTCTTGAAGAGATCTACTTCTTAATCCGAGTACCAATAAATAAAGGCTTTTCTAGTTAGTTAACAAATAGCTTACCACGTACATAGAGACTATACAACGTATAGAAGGAAAAATGGTATACCTTAAATGAATGGAAATCTACATGCCATCTATAGAGTATGTAGAAAAAAACATGTAGAAAAAAACAAATTTTGAACGTCTGTAGACCGTCCTATCCTCAGTGAAGCAGGTAAAGGTCCCGTAAAGAAAGACGTGGCCTCTTGTCTCCTCACAAGGCGTTGACAACATTGGAGACTAAACGAAAGTTGTGCTGTCGGCAATGAGTTTAAACTGTATCGCTGAAACAAGTCCTACAGAGTTCACCTGCATGGGACAGGCCTAGTGTTGCGAGTCGCTTCAACCAGCGCATGTAATACGCAGAAATTATAATATAAATTTGTATAACGTTTGCCTATAACATGTAAATGTAGTGAGGAAAAATCTGGTATAACATTTACGAAGTATGTCTTTTATCAATCTCATTTTTATCAGTTGAGAGTTCAGATCCAATGAGAGGGGGCTATAGCCACCTTATTAACCTCGTCCCCCATACATCCGCCACTGCATGCAGTCGCTTTACGATGATATATTGTATCTTCTCTTCAGTGAACACCTTGGACCCAATATTGATAAGTTTGCAAAGAAACGTTGATATTTATGTGAAGTACAATATTTATTATTTAAAAATATGAAGAACATTTTAAGAAATCTGTCCTTATATCGAGCGCAAACACCACGATATACAAAATAAGAAAAAATAATGCTTAAAAAATACACATGTGCTGAAATGTTGGTGCAGGGAGGACGCGATCGAGCAGGAGGAGCTGGTGGCGGATCTACTGCACAGTTTCCTCCTCCCTGAGGTAGAGAAGCAATTGCTACGTGAACGCCATTTAGCCAAGCAGAAGCGCCTCCTGTTGGCAGCTCATGACCAAGTGTACGGCCGCCTCTTGCGCCCCAAGGAAGGAGCGCCGGAGACACGCGTCCCCAAGGAGCCATCGCCCCTTTCCTACTTCCCAGGTACGGAGGCATTTCATTTCATTGTCACAGACTTTATATACCTTCAGTTGATAGGAAAAATTTTCATTACAATATTCACGGTTTTGAATATTAGGCATTTGCTGATTAATGCAAGGCGTTGTTAAATAGTACCACAGAAACAACTCCTGGACAATCGAATTTTCTTTTGTTGGTAAAATGTTCATCTTTGAATGATAGATTAATATATGAAAAGCGTACCAAAGGAAAGTCGATGAAAAATCTATCAGAATACCACCGGCATATATGTAAGGCGGAACTTAATGGATTAAAACACCCCTTTCGATTTGTGAAAAAAATTATGATCTTGTTTGATAACGTAAACCCTCACGATTACAGATGTTATCAACATAGAATGAACAAAAAACGTTATGCATACTGATCGGAAGGACCAAGTATCTTTACACTCGAAATATCCGCGTAAAAATTTGAGTATTTTTAATGTTGAACATGATCCATATGGTAAATACGTATGCACAAATTACAAAAAAAAAAAAATTAACGACGTTATTTGTACAGACACGGCTTAACATTTCATTTATTATACAATTTTCTCAACGTTTCGACCCCTACTGTGGCCCATTACACATACAGTTGCATTAAAATTTCAGGAATAAAGTTCCTCGTCAAACATCAGACAAAAAAAATTGGGAATTGGTCAAGGTGCTGGAAATGAGCCAACAAACCTACACAAAATTATAAAATGAGGAGTATAAAATATAAAAAGAATATACAGAGAAACATGTAACTTATATAAAACAAGTACGAATAATAAATAGAAACCGAGACCAACGTTCTTTCACGTTAGCCTCAACAGAAATACTGTATTTATATTTCGTACTCCTTATAATTATATTTTGTCTGGTGTTTAACGAGGAGAAACTATATTCCTATGATGTTCATGCAACAGTAGTCTCATTGAACGCAACATTTGCATGATGATGGATGGCCCGCAGTAGGGGTCGAAACGTTGAGAAATTTGTAAAATAAGAAGGGTGATAAAAAATCGTGCTTGCACAAATAAAATCGTTCACGTTTTTCATGATAATACTAGCAGAACTACCCGACGTTGCCCGGAATTTAAAAATATACACACTAAACATTTCAATACTTAAAACAAACAAATTTAAATATTTCTTAATTTTAAAACCATTTACAAATAAAAAATATTTATTTGCATTGTTTACCAAACACACAAAATATTACAACAATATTAGCAACACCAACAACAAAGATTCATTTAAAGAAAAATTGGTACTCACGTCATTTCTTACATTTTTTATCTCGTTTTGAAACATTATATGCTTATCAAAGGTATTCTCAATACAACAAATTAACACACATTTGAATGTATCCGCTTTCAACAGAGTCATTATGGGGTTCTCATTAAACTGTATTTTTAACCTTTTTCCCCTTAGGTTAATAATTCCCCTTAGGTTAATAATCTCTTGTGTTTTTGCGCTATTTCTGAACCACATCATCCTGATTTTGGTGTTAGATATATCTAATTGCATCCTCTTGAAAAACTCATCGTATTTTGTTCAAATTTCTTGTGCTGAGCATTTCTCCTTGCTTGTGCTATCATCTACTCCTGTTATCACAAAGTCGTCGGCTTAACCCTCAAGCACCCGCGCCGAAAAGTGGAACTTAAACACACGCGCGAGGTGCATACCATCCCAAAGTAAATATTGTTTAAATGAAGTAATTTGTTTTATTTTTAACCTCAGATTTTTTTCTCAAAGAGAAACATTGTTCATGCAATTTTATTATTAGTTACACGCTGGAAATCATATTTTTAAATGAAAAAATTAAATATGACCCGCGATTTTTTATAAAACTTTATGCTACAAGTGCAGCAAAAATACTATATCTTTATACTCTATTCTTTTTTCAGAATTGTAAAAAAAACATGTATGCTACAGTAAAAGTGAAACAAATAAATAGTGTAGTAAAATGTATGTATTTGTTTGGAAAAGTTTTAAGTAAATTACAAATTAATAATATAAAAAATAAAAATCTAAAATAGAAAAAACAACGTAAAACATGCATTTTATAAAGAATATGTAGTCATACTATCCCTTTTTATTAAATCATAAGGTCTTTTCGAGCGCGTGGCGGTCATCATCGGTGCTGTTACAAAAATAAATAAACGAGTATATAGAAAAGCAATTTTTATTTGATATATTAGATTTTGACGAAAAATTAAATATATAGAAATATACCGTTTTCCCTTTCTTTGCCAATAGAATTGTTCTTTTGAGACCCTACCCCCGCCCCCAAAGCGGTGAGTGAATAGGGTGACTGACCGAGATGTGATAGGGACGTCGAGGATGTGATGGGCACTTTTAGCGAGAACACACGCGTGGAGTGGATAACCATTCAGTAAACAATGGCACTTTGACGGGACGACAAGTGGGTGACAACAGATTTTAGTTCAATGTACTGAGTGCGGGATAAAGGCAGAGAGGTACACGGAGTTATGCTGTGAACAGAATAATATTTATAGTTAAACGAAATATAGAGATCTAGAGTGGATTCCACCTCAGCGCGTGTGTTTGAGGGTTAAGTCACTATACGCAATCTTTCTTCCTGCAAATAGTTCAAAAACTAATTATCAGTGGGAATGTTCCCTAGCAGTTGTCCACTAAAAAAGCTCTGCGGACATCCCTTTGGTTCTCCCGTATTTTCCGCTCTTTCCCAATCTCTATAAATATCGATATACCCTCTAAACATGAGCAAAATCTTATGTATGTATAAAGAAGAGTGTTTCGAGCTGAGTATGTGTGCATGTTTGTACCTCTTTTATACAAATCTAGTTTTAATCCGAGCATTACACAATAATTACACAATATTTTTCTTCTCTTCTTGTCACTATTCTTCTGCTTCTTCTTCTTGAGGTTTTAGGGGTTTCGCCAAAGATCATTAGATCATTCTTCTTGTTACTATTTCTAATCTTTCCACTGCATCTTCTGTAGAGCTACTAAATCCAAATTGATTTGGGGTTCCCTCTAGGTAACTCGTCCATCTATCCATCAGTTTGTCCAGAAGTTTACCTAAAACTGGTAATAATGTTATAATCCGGTACGAGTTAGGCTCTGCCGGATTTCATCTTCGTCGTCACAGGAAAATAATATTCCTGGAAACGTCAGTCGTAGGTTTTTACTAGCCAATCTCTTAAGTTTAGTTCAGCGTATTGTATCATCTCAAATGTAATTGTGTCAAGTCCTGGTCTTTTGTTTTTCTTTAGTCTAGCTTAGTGATCTCATACTACAATCTCTGTTAGGTGAAAATGGGAGACGGGACCGAGATTCCAACAAGGGACGTTCAGCTTAGAGCGCACATGCGGTTAACAACTGCTCGTCTAGGTTCAGTCTACCATTGACATTCAACTTGCGAGACCGACAGAAATTTTTTTAAAGAGATTTCTGCATGTTTGTGAACTCAAGAATTAGAGAATATCGACTCACAATCAAGTACTTCCGAAGGGATTCGCATCATATGAGGAAACTAATCTCCATGAGATCACCTTAGAAGTCTGTGGATCTCGCAAAGTGAATGTCAGTGGTAAACTAGGCCTAAAGGTGGACAGGGTGGCACAGCTGTTAAACGCGTAAGCGCATCAGCGCGTTAAGCTGAAGGTCCCGTGCTCGAATATTGGTCCCGTCTCCCATTTTCTTTCGACATAACGTAATTAATCTAATGAGCTCTGTTCTCGTAACTTTGGTGCATTCGGTCTGATTCAATTCTTTCCTTTCCCATTTATGCTTCCCCGCGTGTCCTCGGAGAATCGTTCCTAAGATATCGTTCCCTTGTTTCCCTCCAACTATGTCATTCCTATCGCGTTCGGACTTATCAAGTTTGTCCGTATGTTCTTTCTTTGTACTTTACTTGTACTAATCATGTTGGGTAGAATGGTTTAAAACATTCCTTAAGTCTCCCATATTCCTTTCGTCAATCTAATTGTTGATATCTGTTTCTGTCTTTTCCCAGTTTGTTTAAGGTTCGGCTCCACCAGACCTGGCCCACCTTCTCAGTTCTTCTTGCTTTTGCACAAACGTCTGATGGGTATTACACCTGCACTTTACGTATTTATTCCGGTTCAGAATTTTCCATCATTTCACTCATCATCTCATTAGTGTGCATTTCTTATGTAGTTTGTTTGTTACTGATTTATCTATGTCTACTCATCATGGCATTAGTCTGATGCTGAAAATGCTCGCTCGATAACTACTGCAGTATCGCAAAGGGTCGTCGAGCAGCGATCTGCTAAAACACTTCCATTCATAACTGATGGACCTCCGAAGGCGACTCTCTTCCCACGAGCGTATCATCTGATTCACACCAATACCCACTTCCACAACTATAATGGCACCACAATCGCCGTCAATACAACTTGGTCGAATTGTGTATGACACGTTGTAAGTTGCCAAATCGTTTCTTCACAACTAATTACTGATTAAAAATCGTTGAAATGCGTCAACATTTGTAAAAATGACAAACGCTTTTCCGCGACTAAAAAACACCTTCTCCATGTTTTTATTCCTTCGAGGGGGGTCATGACCCTATCCACGTCTGGCTGGCAACTAGCGTAATGGTGAGGTCGAAGAAGTCTAGAGTGTTCTTTGTTTATCGTAAAGTCAATGGTGGTAATCTGTTAATGGAGGAGTGTATGGAATTGATATATAATGTAAATTGATCAATTTGGCTAAGTGTACCTGTCCAAATTGTAAATATCGTCAACATAACGATACCAGTAAACAATGTTCTTTAAAAGTAGGTGTCCAGAATCAAAAATAAGTTTTTCTAAATGTTCCATAAATATATCCGTTAATAGTTGGGATAAAGGTGAATCCATAGGTTAGCCGAAGTTTTGAGAGAAGAATTTTCCGTCAAATTTAAAACAGTTGGTATTCATGCAAAATGAAATTAATTTACATAGGTCAGTCTGAATAGATACGGTGCAATTGAATTTTTCGAAGATTGACTCTAGTGTTTTGCAATCTGCTGTTGGTGTGCAGAGGAATAGGTTTGTCACATCGAAAGAAATTCATTTCGAATTCTTAGATATAGGTTTGTTTTTAATCGCGTGTGTTGAATTGAAAAGTATGTAGTGTTAAAAATCTTTGTATTCGTGTGAGGAAAAACTGATTTGATAGAAAAATGTGGTTTATGAAGTTTTGAAAAGGTACGGAGTAACGGTAGTTTTAAGTTAAATGGAATAAAATTTCTCGGTTGAGGGGTGAGAGTTTTAGTTGTGGAGAGTAACTTTTTCATTGAAGAAAAATGTTTGTTCGAGGGATCTTTATCTAGTTTTGAAAAGCTGTTGCTATGAATGAACTTATACGTTTTTGTGAGATATGTGTCTTTCTCCATAATACAGTTGTCAGCTTTCTGCCTTTGTCACATTATTGGTAATTTCTTTTTTAAGACAAGCCGTTGAATTGTATAAATGATCTGATGGACGTGTGTCGCGTGTGTATTGTAAATAATTTTTAATAGTCTGAGCAGTTAGAGTTTTGATGTCATTATGGAAGGTGTGATGAGAGACAATATCAGTATGTTCACAGAATGTTTTGATGTTCTAGGGATAAAGTATATAGTTGAGAGAGTAGTTTTAAGCAAGTAAGAAACCTTTGGAAAGGAGATCTATTTATTTAGAAGAGAAGGTAGTAGATGAATGATTGGATACACGAGAAAGGAATATGGAGTAGGAATGTTTGATTGGTGGGTATTATGAGATTTATCTGTCAGGTAATCCACCTTTCTCACTTGTTTTTCTTTCCTCCTACTGCAAATGTTAAACACTCGACTTTGTGTTGTCCGGAATATTTTCCCATTTGGTACGAAGCAGACAAAGATAATTATCCTTGAGACCAATAAATATCCGAAAAGAGTTCTTCCCTTATCGAAAACTACTTTCCTCTCAGTCAGAATCCAGGATGTTAGACGATTTGTAATAATTTTCCTTGCAGCTCGACATGTGTTCATATGCGCGGACTGCCACGCAATGTACGTGGGTGAAACGTGACGGAGTTTTGATAAAAGACTACAAGAACACATTCACGCTTTGAAACATTTAAGCAGAAATTCTCATTTTGCTTCACATTTCATAGAAAATCACCACACATTGCAAACAGTCAATGATTTCCAAATTTTAGAAATAGAAAATAAAAAGAAAGGAAAAGATTAAAATTAGAAAACAATCACATTCACTGAATAATTCCAATACTTTCACACTCAATCATCAATTTCATGACATTTCTTCTCCCCTTCTAAAATTAGCCATTAAACATCAGCATGTTACTTGGAAAAACCGTGACGTCAATAGTTTCTTAAACCTCACCATATAAGCCGACAGTGCTTTTTACCTTGTCATCTTCTGTTTAAAAAGTAGTTTAACTGTGCAATTTACTGATTTAAAATATACTTAATTATATTATTTCCTTCTGGTCGAATTATTTGTTAAATTTCATTATATATAAATTTCTATTTCTTTCATTTTTAATTTTATATATTAATTTTATTATTGTAGTACTGAAGATGGCCACCATGCGACCGAAATAACCTTATGCCTCAATAAACAATTATAGAGTGACAAAATCTTTTATTGTTTTGTATGTGGCAAAACCTGACCTATCTCTACATTCATTGAAATAAGTAATTTTGCAAACACACATAAAAAACGGCATGATCAAGGTATTTTTATGATAAATTTGCTGTTAATGGTTTATTTTGGTTATATTTACTGAAATATATGCCGCAAAGGTTTGGTTATGGTCTTTGAAAATCTTGGTTACATCTATAGCAAAAAATATACACCTCGTTTTTGACGAATACAACAGTCCAAAGACAACGAACATTTTTTCGTAATAACTTCGTTCGAGATTTCTGCACCACTGGCATGTTTTTCACTATAGTTACTAGTAATCATAGTATATATGATCTGGATCTTGACCACTAATACATTTGTAAGTCCACTAATACAATTAAAATGATAACTACTGCCCCCCAATCTGTCCCCCTCATGTCGTTCCCCCCTCTTGAGATCAACAGTTTCTTTTGTAAGGCTATCGATAGGCCTACAAAGTCTCGCTTTCTTCTAATGCAGTGTTTGCAAGAGGGTAAAACATTTAAATCTGTAAATTCCTGTCGCCTTGCTAAGGTGATCGATGAAGCAATTGGCAAGTTGCAGTCTTTCGTGCGCCATAGGATAAAGAGGAAGGTTCAGGGAAAGTTAGTTCCCACTTCCACACTAATCCTCACATTCGATCGTCCCTCACTTCCAGAAAGTATCTCTTGTAGTTTCATTACAGTGCATGTTCGTCAGAATGTACCGAACCCTCTGCGGTGCTTCAAGTGCCACAAGTTCGGTCATTCTTTCGATCGATGCAAGTCATCCTGCGATGTTTGCGTGACTTGCGGTCAGCCAGCACACGAGTCATCAACTTGTTCGTTGCCCCCGTGCTGTGTGAATTGTAAGGAGAGTCACCCTTCCAATTCAAACGCATGCACGAAGTATCTAATGGAAAAAGAGAACCAAAGGATCCGAGTTACGAATAGGATCTCTTTCCCTGAGGCTAGACGTCGCTATCTGATAAAACATCCCGTCAGCACGCTTAAAACGTTTGCGTCAGCGACGTACTCTTCGAAACGACCCACATTCTCCTTTGGGTGTCAGTTAGACTTCGAAGAAATATACAAACCAGCAAAGTGCGACTCTGGAAACCAGACATGTTTTGACGATCCTTCCGGCTTCAAAGAAGGACTTCTGGGGAGTAAAATTATTATACCCACCAAATACATAATTAATTAATCAAAATTAACATTCGTCTCAACCTCTACATCCACGTCTGTTTCAACATCTACGGCCACTACATTCAAGCAACCGAAGTCGGTCGATCCACGATTCTCCCGACGTCCATCTCGGGGTCGTTCTCGGCAGAGTACTCCTAACACCAAGATGCCCCGTAAACCTGACTTTTTAAAGTCAGCTTCAAATGTTGTTGGCACACCTTCCTTTAGTCGTCGACGCTCAACGAGCAAAAATAGTGGACTTGTAATGTCCACGAGTGATCACTCTAGCAGTGATCACGGGGACTCTCCCGGGGAGGGAACCACAGGTAGAGCTGATTTTATAGTCGTCAACAAAGAGAAATCAAAACATCGCAGAAAGAGCAGATAAACTCCAGACCATGGCTCTTCTTTCCTGGAATCTGAATGGCATTCATGTCCGTTCAGATGACCTTAAACTCTTATTGTCTCGTCGTTCTCCTCTAATAGTATGCCTTAAGGAAACACACCTCTTACCATAACACTCTCTCTCGTGGATACACCTGTTATAGGGCGGACTTAGAAGACGACCTACGTCTTTCAGACCGTATGTATGAGGGTGAACCTACCATCTCTTGCATTTACGGTTTGTAATATTTATATCCCCCCTGGGCAGTCATTCACGAAAAAAAGATCTTGCCGGTCCGATGGACCAGTTGCCTTCCCCATTTCTTAACGTCGAGGATTTCAAAGTCCATAATACGATGTGGGGTTCTTCACACAACTGTCTAAAACGTAATATTGAAAAACTGTTAGATAGAAGAGATATAGTGCTCCTTAACATAGGCCACTCCACCTACTTCTGTACAGCTTCCCGATCTTTCTCGGTGCTGAATTTAGCCATCTGCAGATCCTCTCTTTCCCCAATCTTAGACTGGATAGTTCTTGACGATTTGTATGGGAGTGACCACTACCCGATTCTTATACATTTCAACGTCTTTTGCCCTTCGGTTTCACGCCCCTCTCAGTGGATATTGAAAAAAGCAGACTGGGATGTGTTTAAACGCAACATCAATCTTTGCGATGAGCCTTTAGCCGATGTATCCCAATGCTATGGTATCCCATTTCACCAACGCAATACTGGAAACCGTCGATGTCGCCATCTCTAAATCATCATGTAAACCAAGGCGTCGCCCTGTGGAATTCGGATTGTGCAAAGGTGTTCAGCGCTAGAAAGAAAGCTTTACAGCGGCTTAACAAGTATCCCATTGTTGAAAATCTCATTGAGTTTAAAAGGAGCAGAGCAAGAGGAAAACGAACTCTTCAAGAAAGTAAGTGCTCCTCCTGGAAGGCTTACATTTCATCTCTTACAAACCGTACTCCATCAGTCGTATGGCAGAAAGTTCGCAAGATTCAAGGTAGGTGGTATGGTTTTTCCATCCTCGGTCTAAATATAAATGGACAATTTCAAACCTGAAGTTATCACTGAGGAACTTGCATCGCACTATGAAAGAGTCTCTAACTCCTCCTGTTTTTCTTTATCGTTTCTCCAAAAGAAAGCCTTCGCGGAAGAGTGTTGCTTCGACTTTTCCAGTTGCAGAGGAGAGGAATATAGCATTCCTTTCTCAATGATAGAGCTAATCTCTGCCCTTGCCTCTTCGAAAGATACTGGTCGTGATCAAAAACATCACACGATGCTGAATCATCTTCCAGAGATACGCATTAAATTCCTTATGAACTTATTTAACTGTATTTGGTATGAGCATACAGTCCCTGCTCAATGGCGTGAGGCAATTATTGTTCCATTTCCAAAAAAGGGAAAAGGTCGTTCTAATTCGTCGCAGTTTGGATTGATTTCTCTAACAAGCTGCGTTTGCAAATTGTTAGAAAGAATGATCAATCGTTGCCTCGTTTGGTCTGTGGAATCGCAAAACCTTCTGACCAATATCCAATGTGGTTTCAGAAAACGAGGTCAACCAAGGACCACCTTGTCGTGTTGTCATCCACCATCTCATCAGCGTTTGTTTTAAGAGAACACCTTGTGGCCATCTTTTTTGACCAGGTAAAAGCATATGAACACCTCAAAGTATGGAATCCTACGCACATTGCATTCGTGGGGATACCGAGGCTGTCTTCCTCTGTTCCTGGAGAGCTTCCTACCTCAACGTTCTTTCTGCGTTCGCCTGGGTACTTATTTATCATCGATTCATTCTTTTGAAAACGGTGTCTCACAGGGCTCAGTCTTAAGCGTATCCGTCATGCTGGAGTCCACATTGCCACAGAATGCTTACTAGTAGACGCTAGCGAACCATCTCTTAACAAGAGACATGATATTTTACATGGATCTTATGGAGTAAAACTGATGGTTTAATATCACCCCACTCGGCAACGCCTATATTCCCCCAAATTTATTTCATCTTACTCTGCAAGACCTTCGTTACCCCGCCCAGCGGGTGTCCATTTTAAACAACTGCTAGAGTAAATCGTCATCACACTACCTCCTGTGAAATACCCAAACTCCCTTAAACCACCTTGGTCCTTCATACAACCAACCATCGACTTTCGGTTGTCTAAACTTTCAAAGCAAGACACTCCTGCTGCTGTATTCCTACAGCACTTCGAAGAACTAAAAAACCTCTATTTGGATCATATGTTCATATACACTGATGGCTCAGCAATTAATAATTCCGTTGGTGCTGCTTTCCACTGTCATAGCGCCACTTGTTCTTTTCGCCTCCATTCCTTTTGCAACGTGTACACTGCTGAGAAATTTGCAATCCTTGAGGCGCAGAAGTTCATTCAACTATCTTCAATATGGTGTGTGGTTCTCTGCAGTGACTATTAGTGCACTCTGATCAGTGTCTCCGTTATGGTTTGGATGTCATCATCCCGTGCGAACAGACGTGAAGAAGTGATCCTTACATGTCTTCGTATTGGCTACTGCTATCTTACCCATGGTCATCTCTTACGCGGTGAACCTCCCTCATCTGTACAACACAACACTTACCGTGGAACACTTTCTTCTGGAGTGTTTCAAATATAGTACCAGCCGACGGCGACACAATCTACCCAACAGTTTGAACGTTATGCTGGGACAAAATGAACCGATTTTGATACGTCTTTTTAGATTCCTTCAGGAATGTGACCTCTGGAACAGTATCTGATCTTTCTTCGTAGGTCATTACTCAAATCCATACACGAAACGAGGCTCCTCCCACAAGTTATCGGGAGGGTTTGGATTTAAATCTTTTTTCCCTTTACTTTGTATTAACATTTTCTATCTCTAAATTTAATTTATCCCTTGTTATCGGTTTTACATTTTATTATTATTATATTTGGTCATACTGTAATTCAGGAGGGTTTTTACTGGGTATGGTCGTGTCATTCGGTGAGTCCTGCACGCGGGGAGAGACATGTTGGCTCTCCTTAGTGCGTAGCTGATTTTTCCCTACCTGTACACAATTTTAGGGCTCTAATGACCTCGATGTCGGCGAGCCGTAAAGCCCCACAAAAAATATAAGTGTATCGTGAGAATTTGATCAATAAAAACTCGTTACTAA
Source organism: Laupala kohalensis (assembly GCA_002313205.1). Taxonomy (NCBI): domain Eukaryota; kingdom Metazoa; phylum Arthropoda; class Insecta; order Orthoptera; family Trigonidiidae; genus Laupala; species Laupala kohalensis. The sequence goes on along the minus strand of NNCF01125920.1, from coordinate 415,595 downwards.
CATGCCTACGTTTTGATCTTTATTTATAAACTTCTTCAGGGCTAATAACATAAACAGATGACTATTACTCTCAGAAACAAGTGAAATTACCTTAACATAAAAATCATACATAATAATCCAAACAATTTAATATACTAGCATACTTAGTTAATCTATCATAATCACTTCATGGAATATCTGGGAAGAAATTCCATCTCACTCTATGGCATTTATCCCAGTACAATACACAACTGTATATCTCAATGATGAAAATTAACTAGAAGAGTAAAATACTGATTCTTCCTACTTATGTACTTATTTCCCTCTTATAAATTATAAAAGTGTACACATTGTTACCAACTTATGAAATTTTAATCTGTTAAATATTTTTTACTGATTAAAAGCTATACCTTACTTTCACTCATAAAGATTTCCTTCAAGTATCCTCAAAAGGTATACTTTTTTATTTCTTTTTCACTGATAGTTAATTACACAATTGTTAAAAATTTGTTCAAAAAGGATTCTGTTTATAATATTTTCTTTGACAAAAACAAATTATGTATAGAGTACCAACTTTTTCTTATGCACTAAGGTCACAAGTTCCTTTCTTTCACAATGAGCTCTGCACTGAAACACATTTATTTCTCTGTACAGAGTCAAAATGGAAAGAACCTATTCCAGAGAAGGCATCTGTGGAGAAAAGATTGTCACAAATCCCCAGTGATCACATGTGTTGGGAGGTAAGATGAGCTACTTGTTACTTAAATACATTGGATATCTTATTTATAACATGTTTTACATCGGTGAAGCTTCTGAAATTTTTTAAATTGTCAAAAATTATTACATTATAAAGTTTTGGACAAATGTCAGAGACCAGAGCAAAAAGGCAAGCCTGTGGAAGCAGATTCATTTTTTGTTCTGGGTACTGAATATTTTGCCCAAAAATGTATAACATATTTGTCACTTAGTGATGAGACCTTTTCTGCATCGCTTAGATACACATATTCCACATGGGCCCAGTAGAAGCAATAAACAATTTTCGTGACAATAATTTTACAGCGAAAAACAGTTAAAAACTCTAAGTCTCTAGTGCGAACGAGTTACATGACTCTCCAGAAGCAAAGGGACAGTCGCATAAATTTGATCGGTGTTACGGAAAAATGACAGTGAAAAGAGCGTCATTAAAAAAAACATAAATCAGGTAGAAACCTTTCTGAGGTTTCTCCGTGGAGGAAAGTGCGAGTGACAGTTGTTGCACCCTGCGATCACTCTCGTAACGTTATCAGCCTTCTTTCCTTTTTCTTCGCAGCGTATGTTGCCAAAATATAATTATTAATATCAAATAACTAAGGGGTAGCTCATTGTTTTTGTGTGAGATAGAGGAGTAAGAGACAATTTCAATCACTCTTCTACGACGTCTTGTTACTGATTTGACAGACTCACATACTCCTAGGGATAATCTACATAATGTTCTGTATTTTGGTAGTCACAGTCAGCATGTCCCAATAGTAATAAAAAAGGGCAGAACAATATCGTCTCGGAAATTGCGACATTACTACATTTGTTTGTCATTGCTTACATTTGATGTATCACTGTATTAAATCATATCCTTCACTTATTCTTTCTTGTAGACCATATTATTCCGATTTTTAGGTCAGAAATATTGTAAGTTGCTACAGAATATAACTATTTATAATATATTATGATGAAGAAACATGATTTTTGCAGCGAGGCTCGCCATCCCCCACAGCGTTGACAGAGTCAGAAGAATCTCCTTGGCCGGGGGAATCTCAAGAATCTGCTGGAAAGACAACGGCAAAGATATGGATCGGGGAGGTCACTGCAGATGAAGACGAGGATACAACTATACGAGCAGTGATGGACTTAGGTACTGAGGTGGAGGAGGAAGGCGAAGAGCTCGGCATCTTACACGAACTTCCACGTTACAGAAGAGAAAGTATGGGCGAGGAGGAGGAGGAAGATCATGTGGATGTGGAAAAAACATTTGACGCAGTGGAAGCAATGCTGCGGAAAGCAAGACAGAAGGAAACAGTGGGAGAAGCTGATTATGAAGAGACGTTGGCTGCAGCTCATCAGTTAATACAAGCATCTTCAGAGAGCGATCAATCACCTAGTGATGACGATAAAGAAACTCCCAAAAGAATCACGTTCCAAAAGTCATCTTCCTCGGACGAAAAGGAATCAAAAAAGAGTGAGTCCAGTGGAGATGAAGCTACCAAGAAAGAGGATGAAAAGAAGACACGCGAGGCAGATCAGAATGGAAGTGACGATCAAATATTAGAGAAAATGGATCAGGTGAAGAAAGCTTTTCACGATGTTCCTGATGAAGAAAAAACCGAGGACGATGATGACGATATGACTGCGCCTTTAGGAGATGACCCTATAACTGATGATGATGATGATGATGATGATGCTGATAAAGAGTAATTTTGTATCTATTTACAACATAGTTGTGTGTGTTATGTCATATTTTCTCGATTCATTTATTTATATAGACAAGTAAGATATCTCTGACGTGTCTTGTCGGATAAATTTGTTTGTCATTTTCTTCTGACATTGAATGTTCTTCTGATATTTAATTTTGTATTCTTTTATTAATAAAAAACCCTAAAAAGAAAATAATCATTAATATTTTTACTTCATGTATTCCGTAGAATTTTACCTCTCCAATACATCAAATCGAAAAAATCATCAATTTGTTCATTATTGTCTGAATTTAAGAAAATCCTTGGTCATAGCTGATTTCTTCCTTTAACAAAAGTAAAAATTTCACGAACATCATCTACAAAATTAAATAAATCCTTTATAATTCAATTGCGTATCTTTTTATACCAAGTAATGGTGGATTCAGGATTCTTCTCTAATGGAAGGTGAATGTGTTTCTGGAAAACTCATGGGTGACCCGCACCGCCAGTCTATTCACTTGACCTATGTTACTGGTTTTGACCAAATTTACAACAACACTATTCACATGTATCTTTGAAATATTTCAGTAATTCTTTGTGATGGTAAGTTAATATACTCATTTCAACATAATTGAGATTATTAAGCTCATTACATGGAACTCCCCGTCGAAGAATCTTGTTAATTTTAATTCAGAGTTTAGATTCTAAGTAATTTTAGTATTCTTCGCAGAAGTTCGTGCACGGTATGCAAAGTTTTGTCCATCTAAAAATGTTTATGTATTTTATTCACATCATTCAATGAATTTACCTCTGTGATCTGTCATTCCCACCACAACCCAATTAAATGTATTTGAGATCTTTCAGTCATTCAATTATATGTAATACAATATGATAAATAATTATGAGACATTTCAATAACTATGCCAATGTATGACATTCATTACTTTAAACACTATATTGTGTTTCATTCTTTTGAAATGTATCAAAAACAATCTGAACAATCCCTTTGGCATCCATTTGTCTGTTCTGATGATGGTTCAGACCTGATGAACGAGGTTCATCAACAACTGATGCAAAAGGGAGGCATTTCATGTCAACCCGTCAAAGACTGGTGTAATTCCTTTGACCAACAAACGACAGTCCAAGGTGCTTTCAATAACTTGTAAATCTATGGTGAAAGGATCGACCCATCCAAGACGGTTAAATATCTAGGAATCGCCGAGGAATGCACACTGACTTGGAACTATCTCAAAAATGAAATCTTCAGAGTGCGGTGGTCTTTTTTGCCAACAGACGCTCTTTGGAGTTCAAACCGCGTATAACACACTAAATCTACGCAGCGGTCATCCGGCCTCAAAATTCCTATTAAATATTGATCTAGCCGCCTAAATCACAATAGACCACACCTTCATGAAAACTCTCAAGTTTAAAAAGATTGACCAGCGTTTGTGTCACTGAGATGTTCACTTGATGTTCTCAGAGAAGGTGTCTAGAAGTGGGTAGTAAAATGTTCTTGACCAAGAGTCTTGAGGTGAATCATATTTTGGGTGAATATCTCCTCCGCCAATTTTCTGCGTAACTTTCCGTTTGCGTGGAACAGTAGGTCCCTCGAAACTGTGAGTTTTGTGAAAAGGTAAGTGCTTCAGACCAAAGTTTCTTGAATTCACATTAATTTTTATAACCAGCTAACGACCTTAATGTTCTATTGGCAACATCAACTACTTCATGAACTGATACATCTCGAGTTTGTATGTATTTTGAAAGAATATTCGTCTTTTCAAACACACGTTTCATGACAGTTAATGCGAAAACGAACTCAAACTTATTGATACACATTATGAAACCGTGAGCTTCTCCACCGGTTTTTGGGTCCGTAACTTCCATTTCTTCCAAAGTAAGTACTACGTCTACTAGGTGCTACAACGGCATTAGAGAATGCATGTAGCAATGAACATACATTATGTGGGGATTGCTTTCTTTCACTCTCGCTACCACTCCTTTGTAAATACCGCTCATATTACCTGCTCCGTCGTAACACTGAGCAATTATATTTCGAGGACTGATACCACGTTTTTCGAAAATAGAGAGAAGCAACATGTACAAAGTTTCACCATCAGTCAAGTCTGTTTTAAAAAACCCAAGAACTCGTTCTTTGATTTCCAGTTCCTCAGTGACATATCTTATTGCAAGAGTTAACTGCTCATGATGTGAAACGTCTGGCGTTTCATAGACAATTATGGACAAATGCTTACTTTTCTTAGCACATTCTAGAATACTGTGTCGCGTTTGATTTGCCATAATTTCCAGCACTTCATTTTGTTCATCATGATGAACATATTTAAAAAACTTCTTCCTATCCAAAAACATTTTTTTTTCAATAGCACATTATAAGTTGATCTCAGCTTTAATAATTCCACATAATTACCTCTGTTAGCTAAACTCTCACTTTCTCTGTGTCCTCTTAGTGCTAAACTTTGTCTTGTCAGGAAAAGCGAAGTCTGAAAGAGAATTTTCAAATTATCGCGTTTTTATTGATTTCTTCGTGATGTTGGGTAGATATCTTACTCACAACACTTTCCTTGACTTTTAGTCCCTCGTGCCAACGATGCAAAGTATTAAGGTGAGATGAGGATCTTTCATGTTCTTTAAAGCGTTGGACGGTTTCTTTTTCAGCTTTTGAATCCTTTTGAAAGAAATGTCTCATCATAGCAATTTTTGATTCCAAATAATCGACAAGGGAAACAAAATGCTTTCTCTCCAGAAACTCTATATTCTAGACACATATATTCTGCGATCCTCGAACTTCTGAACTATCTTCCTTTTGTTTCTGGATATTCGTTGAGCGAAGGTTGAAATGGTCCATATTTGAAAAATTCTAATACTGTTTGCTTACCATGAAGTGGATCTGTATGCTGAAGCTGAGTGAATATTAGTCACGCTGGACACACAGGTAGTTGAAACTCCTTTTTCAATATTTAATGGAACAGCCTCTACAGATCTGAACGTGGAAACAGTATCTACAACGGCGGCGGTATCACTTGTTACTATTATTTTTAAGTTTGTTGCATTAATATGTCTACAGAAAACATTTTCCGAATATTTATGCACAAATGCGTACTGTAATTACGGGAAAATAGAGCTGACAACCATGAAAATACTTATGTTGGCATGTACCTATTCCAAAATAAATGCAGTGTTGATGCAAATAAGTGCTGTATTTTCGAATTTGTCGCTTTTATAGCTTTTTATTAAAAAAATCCCGAGTTTTAAAGAAAGAAATTCGCCGTTTCAGTACAGGAAATTTACGGTAGATAAACCTAAAAAGTAATTATATTGTATTATAACGTCTCCGAGATATTGTGCAGTATTGATGGTAATTAAGTGTTGTGTTTTCGTATTTGCCGCTTTAATATAACTTGAAATGACTTTTTTAATAAATAATATAATCTTAAATTTTCTTTCAGCAATATCGAATTTATATTGTTTTATTTATGTATCTTCATCTCAGTTAGAATTATAACTGATTTGTATGAAGTGCATGTGCTAATTTATAAATATTGCATGATAATCCTTCTTCTTGATTATTTGATATTCATTCAACCTTTATTTTTCAGCGGTTCAGCATGTATAAAATTTTATGAAAATAATGCTCGTTCATCAGCGGTCTCTATGAATCCATGACACAGTCAACTTCATTAAATTTTTCGGGTCTGGTGAGAAAAAATGAAATCAGGATAGTCTTCATCTGAAGAGAAATCATACCAGAACAGAAAGTTACAAAAATATTTCCAAAAACAACTTTAGATTTTCATTGATTTGTTATAAAGTCATGTCATTCATCCATCTTTCGCTTCCCTCGTAGACCCTCTATTTGTTGGGGTCCGGGACAAGCTAGAGACGGAGATCTCGGTGGTACAAGTCAACGTGAGTAATATATTCAGCCCCACGAATTTCTAATAGACCATCACAATTTCTCACACATAAACCCACTTCGAGCTGGCGCAAATTTTCTCATGTCCCAATCCCTTTAGTGCACAAATGTTTCTGTTTTCGTTTCTTTATTATAAGAATACCGATCCTTCAATTCAATATTATACTGGAACTCGCCGATCCTCAGACGGGTGTCTGTCGATCCCATATATTATCTTACGACCCTTTTGTGTATTTTATGGTACTCCAGATATGTCGCGGGAAATCAGTGAATTCGTTCTCTTCTCTCTCATGCCCCTCCCCGCACCACATCCAAGGACATGCAATAATAAATCATTAAAAAAACTCATTATGCAATCGACGCTTGCCCATAATATTTCAATTTTTGCATGAACAATGCTCTATAGGTACGTACATGTGGAAGTTACAGATGAGTCATAAAATAATGCAATTAAGGAAACTTCATCAAGACAAACAACGACCTGAAATGATATGATGAAAATATCACTCGAGCTATTTAAAATGTAATATACAATTTGAGGAGTTGCAAAAGTTAAGAATGAATTAAATTAAAAAATTAATGAGCATCGGCAATCTGTATTACAAGATTTCTTGCTAGTCTTCAAACAATTTTATTCTTAAGTTCGATGGAGAATAAATAATTAAAGACCTACGACCTTATAACGGACGAATCGTTTTGACTTTATATTGAAGTCGTTTTCAGGTGGAACAAATTATAACAAGAAACATAACAGAGGTATTGAACACAATTTTAAATGTAAATGTAAACACAAAATATGTTTACAAAAAAGCAGAAACTACACATACATGTTGTAATATTGCACTGTAAACATCAGAGAGCTTTTGTTTCTATGTGAAAATTCAAACTCTCATGTGTTTTTATAACTCTTATTTATGATATGCTACGTTTGTAATAATTAACTTCTTTGTAAAATATAATAATAAATCAAACAATTTCGAATACATTTTCTTTGAGAAGGGATAAATTTTATACACTTTACTGCTTTTTTAATCAATACTTTTCTCCGTTCATTGCTTAATACGAATATCATTTCTATTAACAATTTTACTTTATTTCGGCATTCATGGTAAAGGATGTATTATTGATTAGATTTTTATAGAAAGTTAAGAAGTATTTTATATGAGTTTATTGTCCTTTATATGGTATTATAGAGTTTGTATTTGCTATTTTATTACAGTTTGTTTTATTTTTCTTCTTAATACACACAATTTGAGTGAAAGAAACACTACTTACTCTCATTCATGCAACTGCAATAATTTCCATTCCACTTGCTCAAAAATCAACATTTGTAGGTATGCATAGTCACAATTTGTTTTTAATTTGTGGAATGGACATCATGAGGAATAATAATAGTTTAAATATTTCATAAAACTATGTGAAATAAGAAAGCTTAAGTCAAAACGTTTTATAGGTCTTATAAACACCATTTGCGTTTCTGCAAATTCCACAAATAAGGTATAGATTTCAATAATAAACTTGCATAGTTTTCGTGCCCATTTCAATAGATCCCGATATCGAGATTAATAGATATCGGGATCGCATCAAATGTGTTTCTCTAAAAGTTAGTTTTCGCTATGCTTTACACAGAACTAAGTGATGAGTTTAACAAAGTCTGTTATTCATACTCTTTATATTTCTTAGTTTTACAGAACACAAAAACCAACTAAATGTAATGGTAAGTGTCGTGAATTCAAATAAAAATTTTAACCATATATATACATACATACATACATACTTGAAATGTTATTCAAAATTACCTTCCTAATTAGAAATTTCTTTCATCTACGAAAAAGATTGTCTATTCCGTCCATCTCCAACCACGTAGCCTTAAAGGCATGGACAAGAGTAATTTATATTTGTCGTCCACACTCACAGAGTCTTAAAGCCATGAGTCGAAGTTATATTACACCCATGGGTCCCAACACAAAAACCCGTCACGAAGATAATAGAAAATACTGACAAAATAGAAAATTGAATATTCTTAATTCAGAGTACGACAAACTTCTATCATTGGATATTTTATTAAATTTAGTCATTGAAACACGAATGTCGCGTGGTGAGGAAGGGAGCAGGATTGTTTTGTGGGCACTTTTAAAACCACACCTACGACGTAGTTTGATATTAAGTCCCTCAGGACTTATCTACCCCTAGTCTATTTGATGAAAGGATGAGAGTTTTGTCCATTTTTGGCAACAGCAGTTTATTTAGTCGTGAATTACACTTACGTAGTCGTTCTTAGGTAGAAGCAATGCTCTGCGCTGGTGACTCGCCCTACGGTTTCGGTGGAGGATATAGCCGGCGCGCTTCGCAGGTATTTACTTGGCGGCGGGCGGCTCGAGACGAATTAGGGGATCGGGAGTTGTAGAGGGACTGGACCTGGAGTTATAAGGCTTGCTAGTACTCAAGAGAGGGGCTAGAGCAGGAGCCGGGTCTAGCCCTGTCCTGAACTCTGAGGTGATGGAGCGTAGTGATAGAGCAGGGGCCAGGTCTAGGCCTGTCCTGAACTCTGAAGGGTTTAGAGCTTGGAATCGAGCAGAGACCGGTTAGGCCAGTTCTGAACTCTGGCGTGGCAGGTAAGGAGCGACAGAACGTATTCGGCACAAAGCTACAGCCGTTCTGTCCAGATGTCTTGAGCATCGGACTTATATAGCCGCAATGAGCTGAGTCACCAGTTTGTGTCCGGCGCGACGTTCAAATGGCTACGCGAGTGCTGCTGCATGTATCTACGCGACACTAATATTACATGCAAAAATTTAAAGCGGGACATGTAAAAATATTTTGTTTCATTTTCGTGAAAAAAATGTCCAAAATACTTTCATGGAAATGCGAATATTGCTTTGCTGGAGACTTATTTTAAAAATGAAAATAATTTCAAAAATCAAACAAGAGAACAATTAAAAATACGAACTTATTAAAAAGATACTCCCAAACATAAAAATAAGAACATTTCGTAAAAGCAAATTTTCAAATGTTTAAATAGCATTAACCTCAATTGAATGAACAATATTTTTATACAAAACTACTATTCTCCTTAACAACCTAAAAAGCAGAAAAATAATCAATACAGCACATAATTAGAATGAAAGTTTAGCTGGAAATTGGTATAGTTACATTTCACAAAATTACTTGCAGAAAAATTAAGGGTTGTCTCCCGCGTAATATTTCTTGTCAGTATAAAAACAATGTAATACAACACATTTTTTTCGTGGAGAACTAAAATGGCGCCAAATTCAGAAATACAGAACTGAATTACCATTAATTTCCCACTATATTTCGACGTAGTTACATTTCAACATAAGTAATTTTGAGGCTTGTCTCCTGTGATTTTCCTACATTGACTATGAATGATTGTATCCGGAAATTTCATTCGTAAAACAGCGATGAATTCAGGAATACAAGAATTAATTAGCATTAACCTTTCACTACATCTTAGAATAGGTACATTTATACATAAGTAATTTTTAGACATGTCTGCTGCTATATTCGAGAATTGTTGTCTCTTAAATTATAATAGCAGTGAAGTCGGGAGTAAATCACGTAATTAGCATCAAATTAGCTCTTATATAATAATATGGAACTCAAACTTTTTTTCTGCCATTGGTTGTCTGCTAACAGAACACAGAATAACTGGAAAACTAAGAGATCCGAAAATTCGAGAATAGAGTACTTAATTAGCATCAAATTGCACCTAAGTAATGGCCTACTTAGATCATTGAAAGATTTGTATTCTGCTAGCTTAATGATTAAGCCAGGAGAATACACAATAACTCAAAAACTAAGAAAGTGGAAAACACAAGAAAAGAGACTTAATTAACACCATAACTGCAATATTACTTGGCATAATTATATTTCGTTATAACTAATTTTTATGTTTGTCTGCTGTAATTTTCCTAGATTGACACTACGCATTTCTGTATACAAAACCATTTTTTTTAAGAACTATTAAAATGGCAAATTTGAAAATACAGCACTTAATTGGCATCAATACTGCACTATACTTTGGCATAGGATCAATTCAACATATGTATTTTTTGGGGTTGTCTGCTGTAATTTTCCTAGGTTGACAGTACACATTTCTTAATATATATTCAGAATTTTTTCCGTAGATCTATTAAAGCGGCAAATTTGAAAATGCAGCACTTAATTAGCATCAAATTAGCACTAAATAAGGGCCTACTTTGAATTTTGGAAAACGTGTATTCTGCTAGCTTCATCATAAAGCAAGCAAAATACAATATAACTCGAAAACTAAGAGAGCGGCAAATATGGAAATACAGAATTTAATTAGCATCAAATTAGCACTAATTATTGTATAATTTTAAAATGTGTTAAATGTATTCTGCCATATGTTGTATACCAGCTTAATGGACGTAATATACGCCCATGGCCAGATTAATGGACATTATAAATATGGGGCCTCAATGTCTTTTTAAATAACGCGACCGAAGAACAGAGTCTGATGAGCAAAGGAAGATCATTCCAAAGCCCGGGCCATGGCAATGTGAAACGATTTATTCAGGTACATCGTCTTGTGTTTGGGAATTGACAAAATGAGGGAATTTTGGAATCTATGAGAATTTAAATATTTGAACTCTTTAGCCAGATGTTCTAGGTACTGAGTTTTAATAACTTTGTACAGCATTGTGAGGCAATGAATGTAGCATCTTTGCTTGATTCGTAGTATCCCATGATATTTATAGAGATGAAACACATGATCAATTTTTTTAAAATCAAAAAGGTAGCGGATACATGTGTTTTGTATGGACTGAAGTTTCTTTTCTAACTTTTTGGGAAGATAATTATACACAGTATCACAAGTCAATAACTGGGTAGATAATTGATTCTACTAACAAAGCTGTAGTTGTAATTGCTAGATATCTTTGTAGACATTTCAAGGCATGGAAGGAAAAAAATATTTTCTTACTAATATACTGAACATGGCAATCCCAAGTTAGAGTTTTGTTTAGAATTACTCAAAGATTTCGAACTTTTAAGTACCACTGAACAGGAGAATTATTTTGTAAAATGGGAGACACCTTGATACTCTCTAAGAATTTATGAGAAAAAGCCGATCCGACTATCATTGCTTGTGATTTGGAAGGATTAAGTTTAAGACCATTTTTAGTGGATCAGTCTTCAATAACACTAAGATCGTGGTTCACGTTCTTAATAAGTTCGTTTACCTCTGTTTTCTTACCGCTAACGTACATTTGAAAATCATTAGCATACATATGATGCGAACAAAATTTTAAGTTAATTGAGATGTCATTTGCATATATAAGAAATAAGAACGGTCCGAGGATTGATCCCTGAGGAACATCGCTATGTAAATATTTTGTCATGCGATTCATTTTTGTTTATCTCTACTTGTTTACGGCAACTAAGATAATTGTTTACCCAAGACGCAGCTGATTCAGAGAAACCAATTTTTCGACATTCAGGTACCAAGATATCATGATCCATGGAATCAAAAGCTTTGCTGAAGTCAAGAAAACGAGAATAGAGACACTGACATCGTCAATGCATTTCGAATGTCCTCGGTTACTTTAAGCAACGCGGTTTGTGTGCTCCTGCCAGCTCTAAAAACAGATTGGTATTCATTCAATAAACGATTTTTTTTAAAAGAAACTACATAATTTGCTTATTTAGTATTGTTTCGAGAACTTTAGAAAGAGTAGTAAGTATACTAATGGGGTGGAAATCGCTAAGAGAGGAAGCGCTAGGAGTTTCGGATAGAGGTCTTACGAACGCCAACCTCCACTTTTTGGGTTCAATATTAGTGATCTTAACAAACTTATGGTGAACCTAAAAAGCGTGTTATCATACTTCTTCTTCACCGTACTTAGATCGGATAAAATCATGACTTCTTCCATTGCAGACTACAGTTAGTTAAATACTGCGTTGAATGTAAAATTGCTGAATTTATGTACCAACAATTCCAAAAGTAACCTTCTTGATATCCTGGAACTAACACATATAGAAAACTCCAGTGTAAAATTTGAAAAAAGAGGAAAATCAAAATGAATCGAGTCAATGCTCCCGATTTCAAAAATTCGATCATACAAAAATTATTGCGAGAGACAAATTGTTTGTGCTTACTGTGCAGAAAACCATTATATTCAAAATTGTAAAGTAATTCCAGCGCAAAATACATAAATTGCGAGGGAAATTACTCTTCTAATCACCCAGCTAACGTTAGATCAAACGTTTGTTCATATTACAACAAAGTACTCAGTGATTTCTTCTTCTTCCTAAGCATTACAGCCCGATGTGAACCTATGCTGCCTTCACGATGTGTCCTCATTCATCTCTTCTCTCTGTTTTCTCTCACCATCCAGTCACCTTCATCCTCTTCAGCTCATCCACAACATCTTGGAGCCACTTCTTTCGAGGTCTGCCACGTTTTACTACTGTATGGATTTTACTTTTTAGGATGCTTTTAGGCATTTTTTCCTTTCCCATTTTCTGCAGGTGCCCCAACCAAGAGATTCTACGCGATTTTATAAATCTAACTATATCTTCTCCTTTTAGGATCTTGTTTATTTCATCATTATCTTATTCTCCATATTTCTCCCTCTTTAACTGCTCCATAAATTATTCTTTCAAATTTACAAAGTCTCTCAGCATCGCTACTGGTTAGTACCCATGTCTCTGCTCCATATGTGACTACTGGTCTAATAAGAGTTTTATATAGCTTGAGTTTTGTTGTTCTAGTCAGCAGAGCAGACTTAATAAGTCGAATGTTGGCATAGTAAGCTTTGTTTCCTCGCGTTATCTTATCTGAAATACAATTTTATTATTTATTTTGACTCCAAGGTATGTGAAATCGCTGACTCCCTCGAAATCATATCCATTTATTCTCATTCTCTGCTCCCTTCTTCTAGTTTCTGTTGCTGACATTTTCAAATTTTTTGTCTTCTCTTCGTTAATTTTAAGTCCTATGATTTTACTTTCCATTTCAAGTTTTCTAAACAATTCTTCCAATGCAACCTGGTTTCTTGATATCATCGCTATGTCATCGGTGTATGCAAGAATTTGTTTAGATTTGTAAATGATATTACCCCTAATATTCAGTTCGTTAACTATACTATGGAGAGCAATGTTAAAAAGAGTAGCAGATAGACAGTCACCTTGTTTAACACCTGATGTTATACTAATTGCTTCACTTATTTTCCCTTCAACACATATCTTACAATGAGAGCCGAATATAGTGGTTTGTATTAGTTTGATCAGTTTATTTGGCATTCCTTCTTTCATTAATACACTAAAAAGTTGATCCCATTTTATTTTATCAAAGGCTTGTTTGTAGTCCACAAACAGTATGTGCAAATCAATGTTGAATTCATAACATTTCTCCATTATTTGTTTGAGTGTAAATATATGATCGGTTGACCCTCTGCCATTTCGAAATCCGCATTGATATTCATCAATCATTTTTCTGCGAACACGTTTACTCGTTTCTGCAGTATACTAGAAAAGATCTTATAGGCAGTGTTTAATAATGTTATTCCTCTATAATTCTTTCACTCTGATTTATCTCCTTTTTTAAAAATTGTGTAAATAAGTCCATTTTTCCAATTTTTTGGTATTTCAGTTGTATTCCATATTCTACATATTAGTATATGTAGTGCCTCTATCAATTTCTCTCCGTCTACTTTTATCAGTTCGCCAACTATTCCATTTTCTCCAAGTGCTTGTCCATTCTTTATCTTCTTCACCACTTCTCTCACTTCGTCTATTGATAGTGCTTCTATCTCTTCATTGTTATCAGTATACTCTAATCCTTCCAATGATTCGGCTTCATTTATATTCATTTCCGTTTCCCCATTAGTGTTTAGTAATTCATCGTAGAATTCAGTCCATCATTCCAATACTTTCTGTAGATCCTCAATCAGTTTTCCAGTTTTATCTCGGCACAGATTCCTTTTTGCCTGATATCCCCTTGTAATATTTTTAACTGCTTGATAAAATTTTCTACTGTCATTATTATCATTAAGTTGTTCAATATCAGTGATCTTTTGTTTCAGATATTCTTTTTTCTTACATCTTATTATTTTATTGGCCCTCTTTCTGCTTTCTTTATATCTGTCCCTTGTTGATCTAGTCTCTCTTTGGATCATTAATTGTCTATCACTATTTTTTTCATCTAAGGCTTTCTTGTACTCCTCATCAAACCATTCTGTATTTTGCTTCCACTGTCTTTTACCTATTGTATCATCTGCAGCATTTATTATCGGCTCTTTAATGAACTTCCACTAATTAATCAATTGATTCATCTTCTCCTAGAACTTGTTCTTTTATTCAGCCTTTCATCAATTGCTTTCTTATAACTTTCAATGGAACCCTTCTTCATAAATAGTTCTATTTTCCACTTAGTTCTTCTATTTCCTTGTTCTCTTCGAGCTACTGATATTTTCTCTCTCATAATGGTTTCAACAAGGTAATAATCCGACTCACAATTGGGTCTCCTAGCTGATCTGACATCTTTTATGGATGTAAAGTGTTGTCTATTGACCAGAACATGGTCAATTTGATTGTATGATGTCGTACCTGGTGTTTTCCATGTATGTTTATGTATGTCTTCATGTTCAACGAATGTGCTCATTATCACTAAATTTGTTGACATAGCTACATTGATCAGCATTTTCCCATTGTCACTAGTTTCCGAGTGAAGAGAATACTTCCCTGCTACATAAAATGTATTTTGGTCCTTGCCAATTTTTGCATTAAAGTCTCCCATTAATAATATCATATGGTGTTTGGGCACTTTATTACATTCTTTCTCCAGATTATCATAGAAAGTATCTTTCTCATTATCTGTTCTCTCTTCTGTTGGAGCAAGTGCAGAAAATATTGTAATATTTCGGAACCTTCCTTTTAATATAATTTTACAGAGCCTATCTCCCAGTGATATAAAACTTCTTACACTTTTCATGATTTTCCCTGTACAATGAAACCAGTTCCATATAGTCCTGTTCGTTTATTAGGTCCTGAATAGTAGAGTGTGAAGTCCTTTTTATCTACTTTACCATTTCCAATCCATCTTATTTCCTGAAGGGCAATGAGATCATAGTTGAAGTTCTTGGTCGCCTCCGCCACCTCCATCATCTTTCCTGGTTGTATCATTGATCTTACGTTCCAGGTTCTCAATTTCAATTTTCCTTTATTCTTTATCCGTGTTTTATTGCCATGTCGTCTTAGAAAGGGTTGATTCAGATTCCGAGGCACATCGTTAGGGTTTGTGACAATGCTTTTTTCCTTTATGGGGCCGCCAACCCTACGCTCAACCCCTTTCCAGGAGGACCGGTCTTTGTAATCAGGGTTTGCTCCCTTAGGGGAGTTGCTTTCACCACACCGACAGAGGTCCCCCTCCCCCCTTGGTTTTCTGTCGGGGTTTTCCTTCCCTTAGCGCTTGGGGATCCCTCCCCTCCTACAAGGCAACAGGTGGTAGGGAAGCGGGATTGGTTGGGGAAGATAAGTCGTTTTGGAACACACTTCGTCTGGTACCTCAGCTGAAACCTGTCCGGCTTGGGTGGCCCTGCTGGTAGTTACACTACTGCTGGCATAGCTCTCAGCTTCGGTGGTACGCGCAAACCCTCGCCACCCGCACGGACAGTGCTTCGTTAAGGTGGTGTTCCCTGGGAGGGCTCAGTGATTTACAAAGTAAAAAAGGGGAACGACGAGCCCTAACCATCCCTCGAAACACGTTCTTCCCCAAAACATAATATTTTCTACCTCTCCCGCTAACATCCCAAATACCAAAATGTTGAAAGGGAAATTGCAAAAATATTCAAATAGCAAAACTCATCACAAACTATTCCCATCTCCTCAGCAACACATACAAAATTATATCACAATCAATTATATGAATATTGATTCAATCATAGTATATAAATTGGGGGAAATCGGAATACCCAAATACCTTCACTCAATAATCTCTAGATACCTGGCTGGTATACTCTCTGTGCGAATCAATACTGTATTCTCAAATATCATACAAGTTAAAGCCGGAATTCCCCAAGGATCTCCTCTATTGTTTAATTTTTACATGTCAGACATCCTTATTTCTAGAAACGTCGCAACTGCACTTTTTGCTGATGATATAGTTTGCTTTTCATCAAGCCTTCAAATCGACCACTTAAGAAACCGCTTGTATAATCATC
Organism: Laupala kohalensis; assembly: GCA_002313205.1. Lineage (NCBI taxonomy): Eukaryota > Metazoa > Arthropoda > Insecta > Orthoptera > Trigonidiidae > Laupala > Laupala kohalensis. Next base: position 399,054 of record NNCF01125920.1, on the reverse strand, counting down.
TAGAAATAATTGGTAATCGGACACATACACGGAAAATATCAGTAAATCCAAGCAAATAATCACTCTAAGTTCTCCTTCCTCCCCCTATATATCTAAACTCATCTTCCATCCCCTGGACCCCGCTCAACACCACAATCAAGTATCTTAGTGTCCATTTAGATCCTCGACTATAGATATAGAAATATAGATATAGTCGACGAAACAAAAATATAGATAAAAATATCTGAAGTAAATCTAAGATTATATTTTCTGCGACCTATAATCAATAGGCATAACCTTATAAGGAGAGACTGCGCTCTTACAATATTTAAAACTATATTCTTCTTCAACTATGCATACCCCGTATAGAGTAAAGCGGCCACTCTCACTACCAAACTTCAGCGCTTCCGGAATAAATTTTTACGGACATCAGTAAATGCGCCATAGTTCATCAGAAATGATGTTACATTCAGACTTAGGTATTCCTCCAATAACACGAACCATTGTAAAATTCTCAAGCGATTTCTTTTTTTACCTTCCTAACGTCCACGATCCGGCTTACTACCATCTAGACACAGACAACCCAACATTCTTCCGTATTGTTATAGATTTCCGATGCATATTTTTTATCCCCTATTTTTCAACATCAGATAACAATAGCGATCTTTCTTTCACAGATTTATTCTGCAAGTGGCTTGTACATTTTAATCTGACACATTAAATAGTCCTTGTGATGTGCCAATTGGTTTACTCCACCCATGTATTTTTCCTGGATCACTGGAAACTATCCAACCATTTTGTAAAGCCGCAAGACTGACTGATGGATTTCATCAATAAAGAAACAAAATACTTAAAATTTGATAATCAATTATTCTATCAACAGCACTCAGGGCTGTCCATGGGTTCCCCCCTCTCTCTTTTACTTGCAGATTTATTTATGAACTACGTTGAAAAGCAAATATATGACTGGACATTTTCTTCCAACTAACATCACCGCAACACAGATAACGTAGTCACTCTTTGAACAGAAACACCATACATGGGCACCGAGAGAGGAGTGCACTTTCACCTTCCCATCCTAGCTTATGATTAAATGTTTTTTCCGGTATTTTGGAATAAAAATATTCAAGAAAAAACAAATGAAAAATTCAGAAACAATTTTGTTATTTAATCGAAAAAGTAATATCGAATTCACAAGAAATCGAAAGAAAGACAATTATTGCTTGAAAATGAATTGAAGTCGCCTTGGTTCCAAACCAAATCTGTTTATTACAGTATCAATAATTTGGGTATAATTTTGAATTTTGAATTCGTTTGCGATGAGCACTTAGCATACATAAGCCACTTACTCTGTTGTCTCCCATCGCAGATCGATTCCAAGTTTTCACGCGTCTTCTTAAGGTACTGAACACACGTTCAAAAGTACATGTCATAGCTAGAAGGGTCAGACCGACTTTCACTGCTTCAGATTGTTATGTCCAGGTAACGACAACCGAGGTGGATGAAGACGCGCGACAACAACATGACCAGACTGAACTTCGCCGCTGAGACACCGCTGGTCGCCAAATGAAAACATAATTCTGTTTATCACTTATTTTTGGTTACATATCAAGTTATAAAAGTTTAAATTCATTGATCATGTGATCACGGTATTCTGCTGAAGGCGACAGTATACATTTTATTCCTTAAAAACGCGCCTGGTCGTTTTTAGTAATGTTTTCGAAAAACGTTAATAACTCGTTATATTTTGCATATAGAAGCTCGAAATTTTTTAATGTTGTCACAAACATAATAGTAATCATTCGCTGAATAAGAATTATTTTTGACACTTTTATTTTATTGTATAAAAATTAGTAAAGACGACGTATCGGGAAAAGTTGTGAAAATTTCACGTTTTTTGAAACATTTCTGCTATTTTAAAAGTATTATTCATTCTTAGAACTATTTTTTATTTAAATATATGCACAAGAACATGACAAATTTTATGGTGTTAATTATTTTTTCTATGATTTTTTATTCCTTCTACATCAGTTCAAAGTGAGTGGTCTATAATAAAAAATTCGATAGTAGCTACGGCGTCGACGGCAGAATCGATGTGAGGGCGGGCAATCAGAATGTGTTTGCAGTGGATACTGCACAGATATAGCTGGGTAAAATGATGCTGCTTCGTTAATCAAATCAAGATTCTCAACAGACTTTATTGTACTCGCTTCACTATTCCACATCTCGTACCGCGTTGTAGCTTCAGATATGAAATTTGGTCAAATATCTCCATATAAGCAGTTAATGTATCCAGCAGTTGTGAGAAACGAGGATTTGTCCAATTTTATCATTGTTGCGGGTTGGAGCTGCAAAAACTAAAATACTTTTTATGAGTAGATGAAAATCGATCCCTTAAAGAAGAAGTAATAGAATCCAAGTATGGAATAGATCTTTAAAATAATCTTCTGTATTTTCGGATGAATGATTTGTGTTTGCTGTTCGTTGTGTTTACTTTGAAAATGTTTGAGGACAGTTCAATTCCTCTTGTTTTTCTTGAATCTTCACTACCGTCTAATTTGTCATTGAACGATGTAGCATTGTTTCGATGGGACTGAATTACATTCGTAAGTGATCGTTTATTCCTTTAATATCCAAGCTCACTTTTTGCAACTGATTGCACACAGACTCGAGTTTCGAAGACTATTGCTCTCGCTTCGATCAGAGCAAAGATATGAAATGGAGGGTACGCATGACGTTATGCCTGAAGCAACCACAATAGCACTTCAACAGAAAATAATTGAACAACTTCCAACAAAAAATGCATCTTCTTCAACAGTAGCTTCATCAGGCAAATCAACAGCAGCATGCAAATCTCCAAAATAAGCAAGTATTTTCTCAACCCACTAAGTGCCCCTGAATAAAGACGCAAATCGCACCATTTCAATCTGTTCATAACACGAGTGCAAGTTCTTAAAACTTAGCAAATCATCCTGCACTCACTAAATGTAGACAAAGTAGATTAAATGCAGATACATGGTAAACTTTAATTAGGAAAACAAAGAGGAAATCTTCAGATGATACGGGGACCGTGAGAAATGTTAAGAATAAAACATCATTCCTTTCTAACAGATTTGATCATCTCTATGAGATTAGCGGTAAATCCACGGGTTGTGACACGCATGAGAATGATGGTTAAAACCCAAAACCACCGACAATCGTAGTTTCTGGAGTACAAAAGAATCCAAGAAGTGTTAAAAAACAGAGTAATTTACAATTCAGATTATAGTTACAAACTTGTTAACAACTTTGTAGAATCATGCCAACAACGACTGATGTTCACAGAACACTTCAGGAATAAGAAAATAAAACTCCACTCTTATCATTCAAAGACCGACAAACCTTTTCGTGTGGTTATTAAACGTGTTTACAGCTCGACAGACATAGAAGAACTAAAGGAAAGGAAAGAAGAAAAGAGGCCACATTTTTTCGTCAAATTTACGATATTAAACACAAAGTTACAAAAGTTTCCCTCTCCATATTTTTCGTCGACCTAAAACCTAACGAAAACAACAAAGATATCTATAACATAGAATTCTTGTTAAATGCAATAGTCAAATGGGTGGCGCAAAGCATAATAGTCCAGTCACCAGGTACATTTCACCTGGAATAAGGTCCGAAGTTAATGATCTTTTAATATGTTGAATGTGGGTATTCTGTGGTGTAGAATTCAAGTTTTCCAATACGAAAACCTCGTGCGAACGTCATGGCAGTCGAAAAATCTCGAAATTTTCGGAATTTTTCAGGTTTTTGCTTATAACTCATAAACAACGCGTTTTAGCTGAAAATATTTAATAACAAAAATTAAAAAACTTTAAATTTCCAACAATCTTCATTGGTTAAACGTTTTCTTAATCCACATACATATCTAGATATAGCGCTTCAAAATGTTGATAAAATGTTCAAACTTGCGAAAAAATATTTAATATTTTTATATGGATAACGTACAATAACCTAAACAACCCTACCCTTAATGAGATGTTCTTTTCAGAATAAAGAACATAATAATTATTGTAATCATCCCTCGTTTCGTTGTTGACCAGCCCCAAACTGACGGTAACTTTTTGTAGCCTAGCCACGTCTGCACTTGCACATAGGTACGAAAAGAAAGGTACCGGACAGCGTCTCGTGTAGGTGAAAATCTGGAAAAGAGGAAATTGGACTTTATGACGGAGTTGGAAAATATCATAGCGAAGATCGTCCAAATTCCATGTTTCCACCGTACAGTATCACAAGAAATTTTTCCCTTGCTTCCGAACATTGACGTGGTGTAGTTTCGTCATCTTCGAAAACACTAACAATGTCAGACAGACGACATTTTTTTCATAAATAGTGAAAACGTTCTTCTTTCCTCGTCCAAATGGGTTTGAAATAGCCTCAAACCCGGTTGCTGTATGAAGGAAAAGAATATCCTGTGTATAGTGTTTGCACGAAGCTGACGAATACAACACAAGAGGTCATTACTTCTCCCTCTCTTTTGTTAATGAGTAATCTTTTGAGGAGAGCCTAACGCAGCAATACTAAGAAATCGACGTCTTCCCCTGTGATAGTAACACTATCGAATTCAGCAGACTTAAGTATTGCAGTTTTTAATACCATGACATCAGCATCTTCTATTGCTTGCTTAACCTCGATACCCTTCGCTGCAATTTCAATCATCAGCATTTAAATTACTTTTCTATTATTGGTACCGTTTGACAGAAATTTTTCTGGTGACAGTGTAACGACCGTTGTTCACGATAATACAAATTTTGTAGGCGATTGCAGCAAAGCCCGTCGTTATCGCTCAGCTGCTTTGGTGCTCTGATAAGCAACATCACTAGGGTATCCATCGAATACTACTATGTCATTACATCCAAAGTGTCTCTGTACGTAGTGCAAAGGTCTTGTCCGCTTACTCGTGGGTGATGTAGTCTTACACAATAGAACCTTATACGGCAAGTACTCTCCATCAATTACTAACCACATTTTCTGCTGACAAGGTCTTCTTTCTGTACAGGAATGAATACTTCGTACAACGTTGACTTTTTGCTCTTGCGCTCATTGAAGAGGGTGTCGCGTTTGGTCGTCGCTATTAATATATTATAGCGTTGTCTTCGACTCAACAACGGGAGGGATAGTCCCCAGATGTAATAGTTAGAACAACTCACTTGGCAAGGAAATCCCTACTCAGGTTTTGTCATTTGGTTAATAAAATATAGATACATATTAAAATATAACAAAGGTTTAATGATTGAAATGCAAGTGAGCCCTCATGGGCTGATGATTACTCATTTACGTTACATGCCCCTATCGGGGCGAAAACTCAACATATTTAATTGTCATGCCTTAAGGGCGAAAGAGACGACAGAGTCCATTAGAATGTTTCATGTGCATTTAATTACCGTTAAGCAGATCGACAACAGAGCTGGTGCACTCCGAGGAGCCGCGGTGAGCGGCGCCTGACGCTTCTCACGTCCAGCCGTGCGCGTCGCGTCTCGTCACATCCTCGGGCGTTCCGTCGGTCGCGATTCCAGTGAGTTCCCCAAAAGACAAGCACCTTGGGATGAGTGGTCTTCTGCTTTAAGTAACCTCGAGGGGTGTCGCGGGGATTGGGGTGCATCTTCCTGAGAGCGCAGCGAATCGGAAAGGGAAAAGTTGCACACGGCCCTACGATAATTTATGGAGGGGGATGGGTGTCGGCCCATGCATTCAGATACATTTGGGGGAAGAGTAGGGGATATCGATGTGGTGGGACACGCCTAAGTGCGTACCTTGCGTGTGTGGTCTAATTTCCCTGAGTCCAGAGAAATAGCTCTCTGCTGCGTAGAAAGAGTGGTACAGAACGGGGTTTGTTTGCCGCGGCGAGCAAGTCGACCCACGTGTAAGTTGGGGTCTACTGTAAATGTGAATCAAATGATATACACGTGCCCGGATGTCCGCGCAGCTTTAATAACATGGGAGCACCTTGCCATAAGGGATATTACCGTTGTCAAGAGTCAACACAATTTCATGAAAGGGCTTTTTAGAAAGGCGCGCCTCTTAGAACGCACACGTGACGCGCGAGGCCCTGAGAGGCTAGCGGAATTCGCAACCTAAACAGTCGCCCTGGAAGGATATTATCGTAAAAAGAACCTTTGCGTCATGTCAGCTCCGTGACAAGGGATATAGGGGAGGGTGCAATCTTGAATCTGAATACGTTATTAAGGTCATCGTCAGACTGCTTGGTAATGCAAACTCGTTGAAAGAGAGTAAGAGGATCGACAGTAATTTTTTTGTTATTAATCTCCAGAGCATTGGAAACAGAGGCAAGAGTTAACACCTTATTCCTTCATTTCAACTTCACTTTTTCAAAAAAAATTACCTACTTTTTTCTTCATGCAGCCGATGCCGATTTCGGGCGCCTAGGAACTGTTCACCCGTTCATGAGCAATAGCACCTGTGCTGAGTAACACAAGCTCCTCAATCTCAAGAAAAGTTGGATGTTCAGCAAACCAACCACACAGCTTCTCAATATCAACATTGTCGCTTGTTACACGGATAGGCCGCATATGTTCAGATGTTCCTGAACGTACTTCGGTGAACGTCTCTTATCTGTTCCCAGATGTATTGGAGATAGAGCACGCATTTGTCATGAAGACACCAACGATGTGCACACCCAGCGTACTGAAATGGGGTACGGTGTCCACAGAGAGATATAGTGGGTTAATAGGTCGTGACGTACTACTCCCAAACGATATATAAAAAGCTAGCACTGAGACCAGACAGATGAGACGAGGGAAGAGACTTCAAGAGACAGGAGCCGAGACGACTAGGACGCATTGGTCTGCCGTACTGCTATGGAGGTTGCCTACGGGTGACGACTGAGTACGCCTTCCTTTCCCTGCACCACCACCTCACGGGGACCAGCCGACCCGGAGACGGATCAGCCTCCTCACGTCCCCTCCACGACGTTCGGAGTTCGCTGCGGGACACGTCACGACCATGAACAACTCCGACTTCTCTCTCTTTGGCACTCGCCACCAACATAACCTTGTGTGAGTATTAAAGAGCTTTCATGCACTTTGGGTTTCTCTCGAACTAGCCCCCACATAACCCCGTAACCTCCCCCCTCCTTCCCACGCCTCCTCCATCCCTCCCCTCCCNCCCTCCCTTCCCCTTCCCACACGTCGCGTCCAAGCCTGCAGCTCGGATCGGCCAACCAAGCGAGCTGCAAGCGAGGACTCACGACACCAAAAATTCATCGACAAAGCACACCGTCATTTGAGTCAGCCACAAGCCATAACTCTTTATCGCTCTCATTGGAACCTGATCGATGGTCATGTCCGACCACATGCGAGACCAGAATTTATCACTTCGACGAATAGTGATGTATTGAATTAGTGGTATTCATCAGAATCCATTTTCTCTCCCAAGCTGAGCACGTCTCTGAGGTAGAAGTGTGTATTCTTGGCATAATTCAAATCACCTGCTGCATAGAAGTAGGGTATCATATCTCCGACTCACTCGAGGTTTCAGTCCCCAAGGCGTTCAGCTTGAATGAAATGTTCTATTAGGGAACACAATCGGAGATACTGAATCCATAGCGTAGCTGTTGGGCCACTATTCTCAATTTTCTTCAGCATTGCTGACAATTTGACAGGTACTGTATAGAACACCGAATCATCATTTGCTATCAGAAAAATGGATCTTTTAGGAGAATTAATAATTGTATCCAGTCCAGATATTTCTTCCAGTATCAAATCCAAACGTTCAAGAATGAAACCAGCCAAAGTAAAATGAATTATGGTGTGCATTCGAACAGCCCTAGCATCCACATGCCCAGACAGGATATTACCAGCGTAAACCATGCATTAGCTCTATCAATCCACTCCCAGCCATAATTGGCCCCCTGGCACTCATAAATGACATTAAGAAGTAGAAGCCTTTATAAATTTAAAAATTCATCTCAGAAACTAAAGAAAGAAATCCTATCATTTTTTGGAAATAATCTAATATACATAGCTAGAACAACCAAGTAAAATTTCATTAATATCTGTAACAGGGTGTTACATCGCTGGATGATGACGTGAAATGACCCTCGACAGAACGTCGTTTGATGATGTTTTTATCAATTTAGAAACACCTACCCAATTTAGAAACACCTACCTATAAGATTATTATCCATATAGAAATGTTAAAAGATAAAAGCTGTAAAATAGGAAAGAACCTGGGTATTTCGCAATTTTTCGATATTTTGAAAATTTTATCGACATTTTGAAGCGCAGTATCTCGATACGTATCTGGTTTAAGAAAACGTTTGTAGGTCTGTAGAAAATCTGGTTAAGGAAACAGTGAAGGTTGTAGGAAATTTAATGCTCTTTAACATTTGTAATGAAATGTTTTCACCTAAAACGAGTTTTTATGAGTTATATAAAAACCAGGAAAAAGTCCGAAAATTTCCAGATGTTTCGGCTGTCCTGAAGTTTGCACAGGCTTCTCAAATTGGAAAACTTTCAACAACAAACAATAGGGCAAATATTTGATGCATACAGACCACTTACTGCCTCGGCTATTTATTCTCCGCTGAAGCACAAGATAAAGAAAGGAATATACAATTCATTTTTCAAGTTATTAGGTCCACTTTCTTGCAGACAGCAATTACAATGCGAAAAACGACCTTTTGGGAATCAAGACTTACTCTCACAAAAGGACGTAAATTAGAGAAAACAATAACGGCCTTGCATCTTACGCCTATATCAGCGGGTTCTCCAACCTACTGGCACAAAGACACAAACAAATTAACTGATCTCATTGATTTTTTATAACAAAGGGAATAGACAGAAATTACTGGTCCATTCAACCTTCCCTTGACCTCAGATCTGATCATTCTCATTCAATGCTAACACTAGGTTCAGTTATAAGGAAAGACCTTTCTCCTTCACTCTCAACGCCAAAAAACTAACTGGAATTGTTTTTTCATTGAAACATTTAAACACTGGTTTTACAAGAACGTTACAACCCGTGTTCCTTTAAAAACACATGATAATATCGATGACGCTATTGATTATTTGACAAGGAGCATACGATTAGCAGCATGGTTGTCCATTCCAGTTTCCATTAATCAACGAAATAATCAAGATTACTCAATAAAAGTCAAACAAAAAATTCACTAGAAACGTAGATTAAAATCAGAATGACAGAAAAACCGAATCACAATAAGTAGGATAAAATTAAACAGAGCAATTTAACAAATTAAAAGACTACCAATATCCCTCCAAAGCATAAATTCAAAATTGCATGATAATTTTTTTTAATAATATAAAATGATAATAAATTTAATGACAAAAAAGCAGTACAAACTGCGTATGACCACGTGGAGGACAATAAACTAATTTACTCTCCGAGAACAAGAAAGGGACCATCTCATCAATTCCGATCAAGGGCCCTAAGGCAGAGGCGGATCCAAAAATTTAAGCAAAAATTTCTAAATAAGATAAAAAGTTAGCTCCGAGTTATGATACTAATAGAAAGACAATATGTTTGTAATTTAATACAAATATGTTTGTAAATTTACATGTACAAATTATTATCCAACCATAGATTATTCTGAATATAGTGTTTAAAAATCATAAGAATTGAAATAACACTAAATTCACGATTTATTGTTACAATAAACACGCCCCTAGACAAAGACTAGATAACCTGTATAAGAAATCCAACTCTACCCGAAGGAAAAACGGAGCAAAACCCGGGTCAGTATGGGGTTACAGAATTAATGTACACAACCGTGGCAAAGTTGAGTACACATAAATCTAAATTAATATGAGCCATAAAACTACACGATCATGCAAGAAAATAGTTTTTGAAATTGTTATAAGTTATTTAAAATGTACTAAAGCAACGGCATGATAAAGTACAAGACGGATTTAACTTTTATTAAAATCAATAAATTATTTTACGTTGTAGAAGCACTGGTGTTGGAGGTAGTTTTTAACCGCTGATTTGAAAAGAATCAATTTCATAATATCTTTTACATTCTTGGGCAGGGAATTATATAGAACGATTCACGAATGATATGATCCTTTTTGGCAAAGTGTGGTTGACACTCAGGGGGGTTGATATCATCAGCTCATAATACTGTTGCGAGTATTGTGTTCGTGAACGAGACTGTTTCGTATGAAGCACTTCAGTAATTCGGTCTTAACAAACACGAGCTTTACACAAGTACTTAATTGGTAATTAAGATTGTGAACGTGACAATTCCATTTGAGGTTGTCTTGAATGTGGAGAACTAAGAATGTTGTATTCGTAACAGTTTTTAATTGAGGTCCGTTTAAAGAAAGATAAAGATTTTGTGATACTATTGTGAAATGACATAGACACTGTTTTGTCAGTGTTTACAATGAGACGATTTGCATGGAACCAAGTTCAAAGGTTAGACAAAACTTTCTGAGCGTTGGCGTGTTTACATAGTAAATTAGTGTCATCAGTAAAAGAACCATTTTGCGATCTTATGTGGATGATGACATGTCGTTAACATTCAATAAAAAGAGTATAGGGCCGAGAATTGAACCTTGGAGTACTCCGCAAGTAAGTGGCTTTATTTCTGAAAGACAACGCTGAAGTATTTTATTTTTAGTATAGGATATTTCGATCTGTTGATATCTATCTTTTAAATAAGAAGTTAACCATTGATGTGGAAGTCAACGAATGTCTAAAGAATGCAATTTGGAAACGAGAATTCCGTGATCTATGACATCGAATGCTTTGGATAAATCAAGAAAAACACCCTGAGGATTTTCTCAACGGTCAAGAGATGTGGTAACATGGCGCTTGTAGTAGAAAAGAATTTCCTAAAACCTTGTTGATCGTCCTAGAGAATGTTACGTTTTGATAAACAATCTAGAAGACGCTTATACAACAATATTTCTAGGATTTTTGAGAAAGTGGGTAGTAGAGATATTGGTCGATAATTTCCAATATTAAGTTTGTTTCCTTTCTTATATAAAGGTTTCACTTAATCTCTCTTAAATATTTTAGGAAACACCCTTTCCGATAAAGAGCTATTAAAAATATTTATGAATGGATTTTATATTGCGTGGCACGAAAATTTCACAATAAACTCAGGTATATCATCTATATCTGTGGAAAATTTGTTGTTTAATGAGCTGATGATTCTCGTGACGTGACTGGCGTTAGTTTCGGAAGTGAACATAGAATTGGGTACGTGGTTGGATATAATTGGAGAACATTGATTTGGATATATTGAGTTCGTTATTTTATCTACTTCTGAGAATTAGAATTAAACAAATTTGCGATGTTCTGGGGATTTGGTATGATTTTGCCATCGTTTAGTAGAGAAATATTTTCTTCGCGATTTTCAGAAGTTGACGTGTAATTTTTAACAATATTTCACATAGCTTTCATCTGGTTGCTCGATTTAAGTAGGTGGTTGGTTATAGAGTTTTGATAATATAAACGGCGTTAGTTTTTGAAGAAACTCTTATCACTTGGGTGATCCATCTATTGTATTTCTTTGTGTTAATTAACTTGCGTTTTATGGGAAAGCTAGAGTTGTAATGTTTTAGGAATATTGAGATAAATACATTGAATTTGTCGTCGGTGTTTTGGCAATTGTAAACATCTTTCCATGTTTCTTCACGCAAATAATTTAAAAATATGGATAGATTTGTGTCGTTTAACTCTCTTGAAAACTAGTAAAGGATTTTAAGTTGTTTTAGTTTATCATTAATAGTCAATACTTGAACAAGGTGATCGCTGTATTCGGCGATAAACACGAGAGAAATACGAGATTCCTTTGTTGACGATAATTTGATCTGGCAATGTTTGAGATGAATCGGAGAGGCGAGTGGGGTCGTTTATCGTAGTAATGAGGTTGAAGGAGTCGATATGATTCTTGAATCGATTAAATGGTAAATGTGGGGAGTCGGATGTGCTCAGGAAATCGATTTTGAAATTACCACATATAACGATAGATTTATTAGATTTATGTGTGATATGTTTTAAAATAATTTCAAAGTTCCGAAAATATATGTCAATATTTGATTGAGGAGGTCTATAAATACACAAAACAACAATACCGGTGTCGGTCAGATTAACTGCAGAAAATTTGAACACATTATCTACGCAGAAGTTCTCGTATCCTGGAAGTGGAGAAGATAAAATATCGTTACGAACGTAGATACACGTTCCTCCGTGGGGATTTTTTCCTTTAAAATTTTGCCGTCAGTATGAACTTGCTAAATAATAAGTAGAAATAACAGTATCGCTGAACTTGTTAGTTGAAAGACAATGTTCTGTGAGACATAGCAAATCGAAGGTATTTTCGTGTACCAGAAGTTCAATGTCTGTTGATTTTTTGAAAGGGATTGGACATTATGATGAAATTTAATTATTTTATTTTCGCAAAGAGTTTGTGATTTACGAGAAATGGAATCGACGTTAGATTGTGGAGAGGAATTTGAATTTGGTACAGCTTCTAGTTCCGGATCAAGCCCCCACACTGCACCCGAACGCGATTGTCACCTTCGAGTACCACATCTTACTCCTGAGCGCAAGTTGTAACTGTGTATGGGAGCGGCAGGAGATGTGGATGGAGGTGTAGATAAGGACGTTTTTTTGTGGGGCTTTACGGCTCGTGGACATCGAGGTCATTAGAGCCCTAAAATTCTGTACAGGTAGGTAAAATGCAGTTACGCACTACGAAGAGCCAACATGACTCTCCCCGCGTGTGGGACTCGCCGAATGACTCAACCATACCCACTAATTACCTGAATCACAACATCTCAAAACATATATCATTACATCAAAACATTACAACGAGGTATATGAAAGATACCCTAGCCGTCGCAACCTACTAGCGTCGGGATCGAAGGGAACAAGAGGTGACCAAGGAAGGTCAGAAAAGGAAAAGAAAGGAGCCTTGCACAAGTAAGTGGAAGTAATGTCAGACTCAGCTCGGGGCCCCGTGTTTGCCAAACACGTACTTTCTAGATGTAAAGATGAGGACGTAGGAGATGAAGCAATAAGTTGAAGAACGGGGACAGGAATAGGAATGGGTGTGGAGATAGGACGAGGAGATGTTGATGAAGCAGGAGAAGAAGGAGGAGGAGGAGGAGTGGGTAAAGGAGCAGGTTGATGATGTGCGGTCAGATGAGAAGCTAGGTGAGAACCGAAGTGATGTTTCCCATGCGGTCTCAGATATTAACCGTGCTGGGTAAAGTCCTTGCCAGTCAGGTGTGGTTGCAAATCGAAAAATGTGATTTTTGTGTCTGTCCGGTGATGTTTTAGGAAGATATTTGCCAGGTTAATTTCGTGGTTTATTTTTGTAACGTTGAAGCATGAAGGCAGGCTAGAGAGTACTATGTTTGTGTGCTGAGAGGTCATTTTTAGTTTTTGTAGATGTTCAGAAGCGTTGAAATGACCACCCAAGTTAATATCGTTCTGCCCATCTATGATGATTACTGTGTCCCGCTTTGTGAGTTTTTTAGTGTAGGTGTCCAGTTCTCGAATAACTTCAGCCAAACGAGCGTTTGGCTTATAAAACGGAGACTGAGAACTGTCTAGGAAGCAATCTACGCAAAACGAATGACATCTGACGACCGTGCGAATCAGCTGATATGAGCACGTTTGATTTCTGCATGGAAGTGTTGGCTTCATCTCTGGGTAGCACTACTGTACGTGGTTTTGGGCGGCTGTGCTTACCAGTGTGTGGTTTGTGAACAGGGTTGAGTTCTGGACGGGAGGGAATGAAACGAGTAGGTACGGGAGAAAACAGGGACATGTCATTTAACACACCAAACCTATTCTGAGTGGAGTTGGGGTGGTGCATGTTTCGTTGGTCTAACCGGGTGATAACAGTTGGAAGGACGGCGAGAATTCCTGATTGTAGTCCAACCACGGATATTATTGACCTCTTCCAGCGCACTGATCCGTATGTCAATATAATGTACCAAGTCATTGTACGCTTTCTGAAGATCAGCTTTGAATGAGTTGAGGAATACGATAGTGTCCATTGTTGTGAGTTAGTTAGCGACTTAACGACAAAAGCAAATGAGAATACACGAATACTGACAACTAAGACTGAATGAAAGATATTAAATATTAAATATTAAATAAATTAAATATACAAACAAACCGACGACAAAAATGATAGAAATATTTATTTAATGCGACCACTGGAGGTTTTTTAATTCGACAATAACTATTCTATATTATGTTAGGTTATTTAGGACGACAACTGGAGATTAATTAATTAATTAATTAGAAAATAGCTACTCTATATTATGTTAAAATGTAAATAAATACGAAATAATGAACAAAAACGAATTGTAAAATGATTTAATAATTCTATGAAATTATGGCGACGAAAAATTGGGTGCAACAATAGGGAAGGGTTTCTTTGAAAGTTTAATTATTATGTGATAGAATGTGCACGAGAAATTCTAAATGCACCCTAATGTTTATGCACGAAGAAACTAATTTAATGTTTCCGTTTGTATTTGCGTAAACTTTATCACACCTTTAAACTATATCACACCACAAAAATCTAACTTCTAACGAATCCAAAACATAGTACGGAAAACTTGCTAGCATATCAGGAAATCAAACCAGCCCATCTCACCAGTACGCAAACCAGACAGAAACTGGGCAAAAACTAACAAACATAATGCAGAAACCTTCGCAGAATACTTTTGAAAGATCTTCAAAACCTCGCCAGCTCCTAATGACACTCATTAGAACAGTGGTGTCATAGTATCGAAACGCACTGGAACGCCGTTCCGGCACTGGTTTGAGGAATATTGGTTGGCACTGGTTTTTCCTCAGAATGGCCGTTTTGGTTTCTTGTTAATTTATATATTTATACGAGAGAATATTTTATGTGACGTTAAAAGAAAACGAATTTGAGAAACAAGTTGCAGGTTGAATACAGCAAGAGCCCTGAGCTACGTGTGAAAGGAGTGAGGTTGTGTTTCTTTCAATGCCATTTGATTTTGGCATGTGCTCTGCGAAATTGTGAAAATTGTAGGCTACGCTTTCTCATAACTACAAGCACAAAAATTTGTCAGTTTTAAAGATTTCAATAATATTTAAACATGGACACTGATTATAAATTTATTTCGAGAGTAAAAAAAGTCATAGCAAATATAACTTATGGTGAATATTCACAATTCAAAAAAATTATCAGGTTAGAATATAGGCCCAAATGTATTTTTATCTTTTTTAGGTTACAGATATGATGACGTTCTAATATCGAAAAGCGACTCCAGAAGGCGTTAAAAATGTACATATTAACACCTAAATTTTAAAAATTTTCCGTGAAGGGCAGGGAAGGGCTCAGGACCCCCTTTTGATGGAAAGTATGGAAAATTCAGTGTCCTGGCACTGCTACATTCGCCATGACACCAGTAATTGTGAAGAAATCTCAAATTTTTAGATGCTCCATTATAGTAATTACAATAAAAATTTTAACAACAAAAGAAATAATATCAATTCTGCGTACGTTTCCAAGAAATAAGGCTCGAGTATATGACCTCATAACTGGTGATGTTCTAAAGAATTCACCCAATAAAGTAAATTGCCTGATCACTTCAATATTCAATGCCTCTATCGGACAAAGCTATTTCCCCTCTGAGTGGAAAATGTCTCAAATAATCATGATTCATAAACAAGGAAAGCCGTAAATGACGTTGCATCTTATAGACCAATTAGTCTACTACCATTACAGTCAAAAGTATTAGAAAAACTTATTAATTAGATTGAAACCAATTCTGGGAAATTACAAATAATTCCGCACCATCAATTCGGTTTCTGTAAAAAGCACTCAATCCCAGAACAAATACATAGAGTTATAGACTCAATAAACAAATCTCTAGAAACAATATTATTGTTCAGCTGCATTTTTTAGATAAGCCAAGCCTTTGACACAGTATGGCACATTATTCAAAATGTAAAAATATCTACTTCATCCGTGGTTTATTCTATTCAAATTCTATTTGTCAAACAGGTACTTCCAGGTAAATTTCAATATGTCTCATCATTCCATCAAATTGAGACAGGAGTCCCTGAAGGTAGTGTATCAGGTCCAATGCTATATATTCTCTTCATGGCTGACTTACCTCAAGGTAACAATACCATAAGTGCATATGCAGATAATACTGCCATTCCAGCTTCCGCTGAAAACCCAAACAAAGCAACCATACTATTACAATCGCATCTAGATAAAATGTATGCATGGTTCAAAGAATGGCACATCAAACCGAATGAAACCAAATCAACGCACGTTACTTTCACTCTTAGATCTCAAATCTGCTCAAAAGTAAAAATGAATGACACCTATTTCACCTATGAGAAAGAGAAACTGTGAAATACCTAGGTATGCGCTTATCTGTACCTAGGTATGCAATTTGAAATACCTAGGTAGATCGAAAGTTGACATGGAAGAAGCACATAACTCAGAGGGCTGAACTAAATACAAAACACAAGAAATTATATTGGTTAATCGGCAAACAATCACCTCTCTCCCTTCAAAACAAATTGTTAATTTGTAAAGAGATACTAAAGCCGGTTTGGAAGTATCGTCTTCAACTCTGGGATGCAGCAAGCCTCTCTAACATCGAAATACTGCAACGGTTTCAATCTAAAATTCTCAGGTCCATAACGAATGTTCCTTGATAGAATTATAATAGAATTTGCATAATGATTCACAGATCTTAACTGTCTTTCAAACCATCACAGACCACAGCAGAATATATCAAGACAGATTGGAAAATTGCCCAAATCACCTAGCCATCAGCATACTGGACAACAGTCAAAACACACAAGACTCAAAATATTTGAGTTATAGATTCATCAATATGGAATCTTGTTATTTCATAAAATTCTGTATTGTGTTTCTTTTTATGCCATATTTATTTTTGTTTATTTTTGATGCGTATGAAAAATCGATTCTGAAAAGACCGTTATTTACGGATCCTCACTCTTGTAATTTATCCACCCACAAACAATTCACCGAATGTTCATATATTAAACGAATGGTGAATAAAGAGTTACGAATAAATCACGGAAAGAGTCACAATGTAGATCGAACTTGTCGCAGTCTTCTATAATTAATAAGCTTTAACTTAGTTTCTCTGTTTGAATCTGAAAGTGTCTCAAGTTCTTTGACTATTGTAATAAAACTCGAAAATTAAAGGATGAATGGAGTAGTGGGTAACACTCATCTGATTATATTTACCCTAGCGCCAATAAGAAACATTAAGTGGATTCGTATTATTTTTAATTAAGTGGAAACAACACAAGGGTTCCTTGTTAAAGGAAAACGCATACTACAAAAATAAAATTGACTTAATTATCCCTGATACATTTCTAATTAACACTACCATGCACAACCCCCCAGCAAAAAATATCCCGTTATCACACACAACATTGACATGAAATTTTTAAGAGAATTTCTGGTATTTATTATTAGCAGTTAATTACAGCAAAAACATGAATTAAATTTAGCAAGTCATTACTATTGCTCACTCTTATTTCTGCCCTCATAATACAATCACAAAAGTTCTGAGCGTGGGCCACTACTATTCTGGCTTGTTGCACTAGATCTTCTCGCCGCCACTTTAATATCTATTACTGATCGCAACCAGTATTCTCAGGTTACCTTTTCACTGATGATCAGATCAGTCTAAAAGCGTAGGTGAACATTGGAATGCTCATTCAGCGTTCAAAACCAGCCTTCTTTGGACGTTGCTACGCTTGCCTGGAGTTTCTCGTTCAAGGAATTTGCAGCGTTCACCGTCATAATACAGTTCTTTTACAGCGAGAGTTCTTTCAACTTGATGCAACGCGATTAAATAGTCTTTACAATCGCCACTTGTTGCGAAACAAAACATTTGATCTCCGACTAGTTCTCGGATAGATTATTAAAGTTGAAACTTCGAAAATTCTGCATAATTTGGAATAAGATTAAGTTGTCAATTAAGAATAACTAGTCCAAAACTTCAAAAACTAGAGGTCAAGAATAATGAACAAAATCTCGAAGTGATCTCTGAATGATTCTACTTGAATCTGATGATGATGTTCTACTTGAATCTGATCGAATGTGCTCGAAAATACTCGATTGATCGAATCCTGCTCGAAAATACTCGAATGAATCACAGAACGTCTCTGCATCAAGAATTATCACCTCTTTCCCCACTCTGTCTCTCAGAAGCTAACTCACGTGGTACATTTTTTAAAACCATGTGACTATTTTTTGCCAATAATGTCAAATTTTTCATTCCACGCGGAGTTGTCGTGATTGGTTGAGTTTAGAACGACAAGTATTTGTTCCTAGGAAACTTCCTCACTGCAACTGCGTTATCTTTTTCAACCGTACTCTCACTAATTTTAACCTAACGCTTTTTAAGAATAATAGAAAACTAAATTTATTAAACCTCTAACTGCCACTCCCTTGTCGTCAGCACCTCCTTTGTCAACCGTTCTGCGACGCAAGCCCAACGGTCTCTGCCTCGTGGTGTACGTCAACTGTCCCCAAACAATTCTCAAAAGCTGAGGGTCGAACCCCCTCACACCCACGCTCTCCGTGTCGCTATCTATTGTCATCCTTTTAATTTGTAAAGGGCTTCTCACCACACCCATGAGTTTCTCTTACAGCTGCACTTTAAAACCTAAAATCTGTCACTAACGCTGACCTTGTCTCTTTCAAAATACTTCTTGTAATTTTCCGTTGCTTCCCAGTTTAAATCTAACGACACCAACCATTATGTGTTAGCAAATTTTTCTACCTACTTCCCCCTTCTAGCCAAAAATTAATGCGTAGTACTCAGACACTCTTCCTATCGCTGAATTTTTATGACCGTCCTCCGAACAACAAAATACGAAACTCTGCGCCCTTCACAGCAGTCGCGTTCCCTCGCAGCTGCGTAGCAGAAATCGCCGTTACGATTCCGCTCGCTTACGAAACATTTTGCTAGTCATAGTTCTCATTACTCTAATATAATAGAGACAAGTTCTCCAAAAAATATGAATACTTTTGTATTTTGCCTACTATTGTGTACCACAAAATAAAGGGATGTTTGGAATCAAATTTCGTCGCAAGTTACTATCTGGAATTTTTTTTTTTTATTTATTCAGTTGTACCGGCAGCGTTTGTTAATTACAAATTAGCAAAGTGAAAAAATATTGCTTCAGGGTATTCATCATTAATCAGCCTCTGAACAACACTAATGTGTCCTGACATTGCAGTACAGCATTATCATATCCTTATCCAACTAGCTGATTTAAATCCATATTTATTTATTTTTATTTGATAATGGCATCTGAAATCGTTTAAGATCTTGATTTTCCGATGGTATTACCAAAAACTCTTCACGAGTTTGCCGTTCTTTTGCACCATCTTCACAATGTACATATCGAACGTCCCACTAATATCTAGCCTCATCAGCTAGAACCGAAAAAGCATATGCTCTGTTTATCTTCTTCTTCTCCTTCACCCTTATTAATTCCGTTAATAGGCAGGGTCGGTGTAGATAGGGATGGTAGTTGGGGATACTTGATTTGACTGGCTGGGGAATTTCAGGGTACCGGATGCCATTACTGTCGCACCTCCCCGGAGGCGTGTGATTCATGAATGATATGGGGGTGAATGATGATGAGTGAGTGTTGTGGTGGAATGATAAGACCTGACGCGAACACCGCTTCGTCCATCACCTCGAATTCTACTTGGATCGGACCGGGTTTGAACACGCGTCCCCAGAGGTAGAAGGCGAGGGCGTCTTCTAATATTTTATCTCAAGAACAACATTAAATCAATTAATTTTGTATTTGATGTGATACGTACAACGCGTTTCTTTGTCTACGTTCCAAATGATTTCGTAAAGTTTCGTCTCCATATTCCCCTCGTCATAAAAACAGATTCATCGTCAATTTTTCCTCGAAGTGGAATACCGTGTTGGCAAAATAAAAATGGCAGAAACTATACGTCAAAGTTTTGGTCTGTTTGCTTCATTTTCCTGATGGTACACAGAATTTCGAGTTTCATGGACTGTCAATTGTCCTCTGTCAATTTCTCAAAATCTATTGACATAGATAAAGCATGAGCGTAACATTGACTTTGCAACCTCATGAAATTTTTGATATTTCAAACAAGGAGAGGAGATAATTTTTCCTTGTACGTACATGCGCTGAATCGGTGGCCGGAAGGGAACACTAACTCGATACGCGGGCAGTTGGCAAAGGCAAAGTAAGCAAGCCACTGATAATTTGTAAGCCGCTCTGCCCAAAATGCTCTTTTATTGTTAGAAACTACATCTTTTTTACATCTTAACTTCGAGTACGAACCCAGAGTTTTCTTAACAATTCTCGTAATTAATTATCGATTGTTAATAGGATACAGTTCGATATCCAGTCAGTCAACGTTAGAATGATCTTTTTTTGACAATCGAATATTTTCTTTGGTTGTCACTTTCGTTGGAATTTGAGCTAAAAATGATATTCTGAACACACTACGAAAATTGCTTTTAGATTCTTCACTTGCTTCATCTTCTTGGCATTGGTAATGACTTCTATCGGATTTTTTATTACTCTGCCCCTTGAGAGCTATAGAGAGCAAGAAAAAATCGTAGAAGAAAGCACCATTGAATTTGTTATTTTGTTCTGCATATACTCAAGTAAAAAAATTTGTTTTATGAGTGATTATTAATTTTTTAAAATCTGAAATGTTTAAAAAATGTGATATTTTTATGGGTGTTGCCGATACATCGACTTGATTTATTTATTTTAAAGAAACTAATAGTGCGAAAAATAAGTCTCTGACCTGCTGCTTTGACTTGCTCAAATGATCACTGTTGTATTTGTAACGACATTTATTACTTTCAAGCTTCTATTTGTAAAATTCATAAATAATTACTTTTCTTTTTTCAAACATTGCTAAAATTGACCATACACATTTTTAAGGAATATAATTTGTATTATCGGACTCAGAAGAATGCTGTGGTTATGTTAAATTTGAATTAAAATGCTTAAAACTATTTACACAACTTTAAAACAATTTTTCAAACATTCCAGGTTAATATTCATTCATACAGCAAAATTTTTCACTTGTGTATTTGCTGAACAAAATTATAAATCCAATGGTGTTAACTGTTTTTTTAATGTTTTAGCGCTCTCCACAGATAGAAGTCAGAGGTCCATAATAAAAAATCAGATACTAGTGCCGGTAGTTGAAGTCGATCCAGTTTCATCAATTTTACGTTTTTTTACACAAAAATGTCTAATGTCAATCATCATAAACTAAAGTCAAAATAAATTTCACATAAAAAAATGTCTTTCTCAACGACATTTTTAACTTTTATGAATTTTGAACACACTTTCTTAAAGAGTATAAAATAACATTTAAGTTCCAAATTTACCTGTTATTAGAACGAAGTTTTTGTATTGCAGAGTACAAAACTATATATACTATGACAAAAAATTAGTTTTAGTTTTTCTGAACCCGTAAAAGAAATATGAAAGCCATTTGTCGGCATTTTTAAGAATTTGGAAATGGAGGTTGTCTTGAGACGAGAAGCGAGCAGGCTGGCAAGCTGGCTCCAGGAGTTTAAACGGGGTCTGGTGTGTCTGTAGCCATAAGGGATGACACGATGGAAACATACTGGTTAGGAACACACTCCCAGGCGAAGTTTAAAATATAAAATAAATATTAAGTGTTATTTCGTAGGTCTGTGTTTGGGACAGGAGTAGTAATTTCTTAAGTGGTAGAGACGTAAAATTAGCTGTCCTCTAAAATTGGAGTGTGTGGAAAAACGAAAGCCAGTTATAAACAATTCTTGAAGGGAAGGTAGGATACTAGAAATGTTTTCATCGGTTCGAAGGGGACGCGTTGATATATGTGGACGTGCCCTAGCCACTTTGAGGGGTGACGTTGGTATGTCGCGAGACGAAATATGAATTTAGGGGAGACATCTTGTTAGAATCCTTGAGAAAAATACAACGATACTCTGTTTCGCAGAACTAAAAAGAAGGGAAGAATAGGTCTTTTGTAAACAATATTCATGTAGAACGGGTACCCACTTAGGAATTTCGAGCCAGCGAGCGATATTCGGCAGCTTAGGGGTGTGGGTGAACGACCACTCAAACCAATCTTCGAGACTCGTAGTGAAAAAGAGGTGTTAATGAAATTTACCAGACATGTCAAAATAAATCGGCGTCGTCAGAAAGTCGAGGATGAAGCTTTATTATCTTAGTTAAACAAAGTGGTGAGAAAAGAAAAAGGTTACAAATAATGGAAAGTGACGGAGAATAAACAGATGGGAAGGCGCACGGAGGAAGAGCAGGAGTATTAACAAATACGGTCATTGGCTGAGAACCGACCTACGTCACTTCATGACAAACCTATCAGGGATACTCCACGTGCAGTAGAAATTGATAGTCATTGGACGCCAAAAATCGTTACGTCAGAGAAGGATGGAGTCATTTCCGAAGTTTTTGGGGCTCTGGCGGGGGAGACGATTACAAAAAGACAAACACCACGGGGACACGCTCTTGTTTTTGCTTCATCAGAGTTCTTCGTTGGTTCATGACGAGGTCGTGTACTCTGATTTTTGAGATCACTCATTCGAGATGGATTGAAATCATTCATTTATCATGATATTTTTGAGTTAGATATTTTTAGAGTTCGTGATTATGAGATTATTATGAACTTGTTACGAGTTGAGATATCAGATAATATCCACTCTAAAAATTGAGCAATACGCCTTGGCGATCTCCTTTAAAGCGTCTTCTGGTTCAGTGATTATAATCAAATGCTCAGTTATATGTTTTTAGTCATACGGCGAATAACGAATTTGTTGAGTTCGGGTCTCGCCTCCAGCGTTTGGACTCTATGTGAGCTTTACGCGATCTAACCCTCTTTTAGAACTGACTTTCGCGAGTGATGAACGGTTTTTTTTTAATGAACAGTATTAGTGGTATTCCGCCGTTATTCATAATCATCAAGTTGAGCGGGTCAACCGAGCCAACGACCTTTTTCCGTTCTGTGTGGGGGGGCCACACTCCGGGGTCTCTGAGGATCGAGCGAGCGACACCACATGCAGCCATGGTGAAGGAGCAGTGGCAGCCGAGTGCAAGGCGTGACTTTCTGTAGCGGGAAGCCATTCTGTTGAACACTAAGGTAATTTGCATGACTCGCAGCGATTGGCGAGTTCAAAGTTGTGTGAACATCAAGGGAACTTCAGGAAAAGCGTGTGAAATAACCGAAGACTTTTGGGAGGCACATTAATTATTACGAAGTAATTTTGGCCCACGATCTTAAGCCAGGTAAGGCTGGTATTGTGGTAAAGTCATAAAAGGGCCTCTTGATCATTAAAAACATGAAGGTCAATGAGTCAATGTTAAAATGCAGCGATCAAGAATAACAAATAAGAAATATAGTATAACTGAATGTCATATTTGTGCATTTTGGGGAATTTTAAAAAGGGATATTTTTGCATTACGTGTTATGAGAAGGGTTTATTCTGCACATGTGTTGTGAAATGTGTAATTAATAGAAATAAATAATTAGTGTTGTGTTTCCTTTATTAAGGACGAGATATATTTTACGACCAATAAAATGGGCCGAACCCTATATGCCCTGGTTGTTTTTGTCATTAGTGGGGCACAGTAAGCAGTTCTGGAGAAGCTGACTAATGGAATCAGGTAAGTGATAATGAGCAACTGCGTTCACCCCTCTTTAATTAATTAATGTTATAATACAATTACTACATTATTTTTTGTGGGGCTTTACGGCTCGTCGACATCATTAGAGCCCTAAAATTCAGTACAGGTAGGTAAAATGCAGTTACGCACTACGAAGAGCCAACATGACTCTCCCCGCGTGTGGGACTCGCCGAATGACTCAACCATACCCACTAATTACCTGAATCACAACATCTCAAAACATATATCATTACATCAAAACATTACAACGAGGTATATGAAAGATACCCTAGCCGTCGCAACCTACTAGCGTCGGGATCGAAGGGAACAAGAGGTGACCAAGGAAGGTCAGAAAAGGAAAAGAAAGGAGCCTTGCACAAGTAAGTGGAAGTAATGTCAGACTCAGCTCGGGGCCCCGTGTTTGCCAAACACGTACTTACTGGATGTAAGTCCCCTGGGGGGCAGATACATCTACATGGTGAAGAATGATTTAGTAAAAACTAACGAACAATTTTAAAAAGTTACTGTACTGAACAGTTAACAAGCGATTACTCTTTCAAAATAAAATCATTGTAAAGACGACCATGAGATTGAACAGTTCAATTTGAAAGTGTTGTCATTCCGAGTATAAATAGCCGTGTCGTTTAAACACTTGTATTACAAACGGATTTCGGCAAATCATTGGAGTTGGAGATTCGGGGAAATTTTATTTTTAAATTTTTTCATGTCAATAATTCATTTTACTTAACCCTCAAACAAACGCGCTGAGGTGGAATCCACCTTAGATCCCTATTTTTCGTTTGTTTAACTATAAATATTATTTCGTTCACATCATTACTCCGTGTATCTCTCTGTCTTCATCCCACACTCAGTGCATTGAACGGAAATCGGTTGTCGGCCACTTGTCGTCCCGCGAAGTACCATTGTTTACTGAATGGGGTGTGATCCACCCCGTGCGTTTGTTCTCGCTACAAAACATTTCGAATTTACAACGCTCCGAGGCGCCGCACCTAGAAGTGACCATCACTTCCTCGACGTCCCTATTACACCTCGGTCAGTCAACCTATTCTAATCCAGCTTTGGGGGAATGGGTAGGGTCTCAGAAGAACAATTCTATTTGCAAAGAAAGGGAAAACTGTACTTTTGTGAAGCGGTAGCGTCTTGAGAGCGTAGAGAATTTCGCTGTCGGAGCGCGAGCATCATTTGAACACTCTAAGAAATTTCCCCTTGTTGTTAGAAATTTTGCGACCGCCGCGACGGAATTAATTTCATTGTCCCAGGAGTGCATTCAATGACAATTTGGCATGAATTGGCCACTTTAAGTGAAATCGAAAATCATTAGATTCAGTTGCATCATAGAAGAAGAGCCACGAAGAAAACGTGAAAAAAGAGCGTCAGGTCGCTGTGAAGTTTGTCCTTGTCAAGAAGATAGAAAACACAATCGTCATGCTGTGATTGAAACAAACTATTTTGCAAAGAACATAGTATTGCAAAGAGTGTGCCCCTGAGTGAGAGCGCCGTGTCCCTCATTTTCTATAACACGTCTTTCCAAAATTCAAAAAGGGTTCAAAGATACGAAATCACAAAAAATATTTTTAAAACTTTCACTTTATGATTTATTTTTGCATATAAACAACTATCAAGATTTTAAAGCATGTTTTAAGTTGTTTTTTCTTATTTTGATTGCAGAAAATTTGTTATTTTTTGTGCGTAACTTACTTAAATTTTTTTTTCGAATAAATACATAAATTTTACTAAACTATTTATTTGTTTCACTGTTCCTGTACCAAACATATATTTTACAATTCTGAAAAAAGAAGAGAGTATAAAGATATAGTATTTTTGCTGCACGTGTAGCATACGTTTTATAAAAATGCGCGGGTCATAGATTTAATTTTTTCATCTAAAAATATGGTTTCCAGCGTGTAAATAATGATAAAATTGCATGAACATAATGTTTCTCTTTGAAATAAGAAATCTGAGGTGAAAATAAAAACAAATTACTTCATTGAAACAATATTTACGTTGGGGTGGAATGCACCCCGCGTTTAAGTTCCACTTTTCGGCGCTTGTGCTTGAGGGTTAAATAAGTACAGTACAGTGATTTTTACCGGATTTGTGGTCTTATCCTGTGTGCCTGTGTGTGCTGTTCAGTGAGGCAACTTTTCAAAATTGTTCGTTAATTTCAACTTTGACATATTTCACTCTGTACTGTTAAGCACAAACCACTTAACTTGTCTCAAGTGTAGCAAGAACAATAATAATAATAATAATAATAATAATAAATTTATTGTCAAAAAACAGTACAAACTGCGTATGACCACGTGGAGGACAATAAACTAATTTACTCTCCGGAAGCATCAAGGGACCATCCCATCAATTCCGATCAAGGGCCCTAAGGCAGAGACGGATTCAAAAATTTCAGCAAAAGTTCCTAGATAAGATAAAAAGATAGCTGCGAGTTATAATACTAATAGAATGTCAATATGTTTGTAATTTTACGCAAAAAGTTACATGTACGAATTATTATCGAACTATAGATTATTCTGAGTATAGTGTTTACAAATCATAAGAATTGAAATTACACTAAATTCACGATTTCTTGTTTCAATAAACGCGTCCCTAGACACAAGCCTGGAGAACCTGTAAAAGAAATCCACCTCTACCCGAAGGAAAAACGGAGAAAAAACCGGGCCAGGATGGGAGCATACATGAGTATGCAGCAGAATGTCAATATTTTGGAACATTTCATCAGCTTTCATTGTGTGTTTTCGCTCAGGAAAGCCAATAAGTGCCCAATGCATAAGAATTTTTACAACACATGTATTGCTGTACTCTCACCAATAATTCATCATGATTTTTATAATTGGAAATTTTTGCAATACAAATTTTGAAAACTCATTATTAGACATTTATTTTACAATTAAACAATATAAAAAATCATTTCAAGATATATCTCAGATGCTTCTATAAAGTAATTATTGTACTTAACTATCAAACAAAATTACTTTTCCATAAATTAAACTTTCAGTGTTTAATATGTTTTTATATCGAATAATAAATATTATCAAATAATCGTTAAATATATATCATAAAATATTAGGAAAAAATATTGATTAGGTAAATAAAAAATACTCACTTTATATTTAAATAACTCACCTTATATTTATGATATTAGCAAAATATATCCAAAATCTGTCAAGGTTTCTACGACCCAAGCAAGCTTAAACATGTAGGGATATAGGCTCGTGTCTTGTTTTGTTTAGACCAGCAGACATTAACCTATTTGTTATTTGAATGACAATTGTATTTTTTCCTGAGTAGTGTTTTAACAAGTCAATTTTATTAAATTATTGATTTCTACGTGATTTAAAATTGAATTTTTTTAAATATGAAAATATTCATATTCTTTCAAAGTGATGAAACTATGACAATAACATGACAAATGAGGGGTTTTCAAGTGTAGATGTAATAAATAATATTTTATATTTAAAACTATTTTTGATGAAGATTGATTTTATAATTTTAATCCATACTAATATATAAATATGTAACGTGAAAGTGTGTCTGTCTGTTTGCTACCTAATCATGACTAGACCACTCAACCAATCATGATGAAATTTGGCAAACAGTTAGTTTAGATGTCCAGCATGAACTTTTATTTTTTAAATAATGATAAGAAAGATAGAAATGGTTTATGACAATAAATGTCAATAAAATTGGGAAAAAATAATGTTGTATTTGCTTATTCTGCCTAAATGATTAGAGATTGGTGAAAACTATGAACGGCAATATTGTTTGCCTCAAAGAGTTTTACAAAAAAAGTCCATGATAGCATATGACTATCTACAAAAATTAACCTAAATTATCGATAAAACGTTATTAAAAATAGAAGTGTTCAATTTAAGAGAGTAATTAATGGAGGAAAAAATATTTACTTTGTGTATTTAACAAAGGTAAAAAATGTCTTTAAATCGTAAAATTTCAATGAATAGTTTAGATTTTACTAGAATTTTAATGAAATGGTGCAGCCGTGTCATGCCTCAGAAGCGAAAATTCGACCGGTGCGACTGCCGCGAGATTGTGCAGTGTATACAGTCAAGTTTCGTACTAAATTTGTATTATTATTAATTTAAAAAATTAGAATGCTGTACACGTTTTTAAAAACCAGTAAGTAAAAGTATTTTGATCTTACAAAATAAATATATTGTATTTTTTCCCGAGTAGAAGATAAGTCTAAGAAAAATCCTGAGGAATGCCGGGTCATCAGCTATAAATAGTTATTTTATAAATATCATTTGAAAAATAAATATATCGAGGGGGAAGGGAGCGAAGTGAGGGTTGCACCCCCTAGAAATAACTCAATTTCTCAAATCTCTTCACCCTAACATTCACCTCAGAAACTGATAATGCTAATACAACAATTTCCTAGATCTCTCTATTTCCTTAGAAAACAACCGGAGTTCCTAGTTTGGCCGCGCAGAGTGCGGCTTGCTCCGTGTACTCACTGCCGTCGGGTGTTTTTTTGACTGGTGTGCTCTTGGACCACGTGACCGACGCTCCGGTGTCTCCACCGCTGCTGTTGCGTGCTTCGCGCACGCCTGCTGGTTGCCGCCGACTTCATTTTGCTGACACTGCTAAGTATCGCCAACAGATTTAGCGTTTTATTAGATTTCAGACTGTAGTGACGTTTCCGACCACCAGGCGTCTGCGCTTCACGCAGATACCACCCCTTTAGTCCCTTTACCTTCCCCCCATCTAATGTGACCCCTACTATTTCTGATAAATTTTTTCTCAGCCTTAAACCCAAAAAACGCCTCCTTACTGAGAGCGAAGCTCGTCACGCTCTTCTCCTCCTGAACGCGACTGATCGCCTCAAGCAGTTAGGAAAATTAAAAAAAGCCTCCCCTTCTCTCGCCTCGCGTCTAAAGAGCTCGAGCAACTCGCCCGTGTTTCCCGCGGTTGCGGGAAAAAGAAAGACCTTTCAGTTAGGGATTCCAGCGCACGTGTCCGCGACACTCTGGTTGAGCCGCTTCCCTCTACTTCTGCCACCATGGCTGGAGAGGACGCAGTGTGTGACACCTCTGTTCCGGGTACCGGGGACGATGGTTACGTCGCTCCCAAGTGCTTTTTTCGGCTACGCCGTTCATCCGCCCCCTCCACCTCTCCACCTTTGGCCATGGTCAATCGTTTTACCCCTGTCGCCCCCATCGAACCGATGGAGACGATAACGGAGGAGACTGTTCTCGATGCGGGCCCCTCTGGCTTCACCCCTCCCTCTGCCCCCACCACCGGCCCTCCGCCTACCTAAGCTCCCACCGCGGCGAACGCCCCCTCTTCCGGTGTCGCCGCCCCCACCGTCTCATCTTCTTCCCGTGCTCCTAGAGGTCGTCATTCGGCTGTAGGAGCTATTTTCTTGGAGAACCTGGAGGATGAGCGGGAGATGCTCCGGGAACTTCAGAAGGTATACTCTGGCAGCCTGACTGCGACCCGTAGTGGGAGCGGGTGCTCCCACTACCTAGTCCGCCCTGAGACGGTCGCAGACCACGCTGCGGTTGTGAAGCGTTTGGAGGAGATCCCGTCCGCGGAGCTTGACTAGGCCAGCTTCTTTTATCATCGCGTCACTCCAGAGCGTCGCGAGCGTGTTGTCATCCGACGACTTCCTCACTCCATTCCTTCGGCGGAGATCGCCTCAGATCTTCTTGATTTGGGTTTTAGCGTTCACCACGTTTCGGAGATGATGAGATAGGGCCACTCCGGACTCACATCTCTTGACCTCTACACTATCGAGGTTAATAAGTCTGACGTCCCCCAAATTCTCCGCCTGCAATAAATGTTGCATCACAGGGTTGCAATTCAGGTGGCCCATAGCAGCGACTGTGTTCCTCGCTGTCTGAATTGCCAGCAGCGGGGCCACACCCGCATCCGTTGTGGTCGTCCCACATCCTGTCTCCAGTGCGCCGGACCCCACTCCATGCGATCGCAGTCCGCTGCGCGAATTGTGCCTCGGGCACTCGTTGAACTCAAGACTCAACGGAAGGCGCAAGTCGATAATGCGAGAGACGCTCGCAAGTCAGCTGCCCTACGGCATAAGGCGGGATATTTTGCGCGTCCCGCAGTTTCATGTACCCCCGCATGCCCCCTCTTTCGACCTTCGGTTCTGTCTGGGCTGACCTCGCCGGCGGATTTTCCACTCGTTCCGCCCCATCTCCTCCTGCCACTCACCCTCGTTTGTCCACCCGCCCCCTTCCTGCTACTGCTTTTCCAGCCGAGTTCACCGCGGCCAGCCTCCAGTATCTGGGGTTTATCTTGTGGTACATTTCTCACTTCGACAGTGCGAAACTTTCACGTGTTCTGAAGAAAGTCGTTTACATCCATCAGTGATTCTTCAAATTTAATACCTAAAGGTTGAATCCTATCCATTGCCACATAGAATGTCCAGGGCAAGGTCGCCCAAAGAACTGCTTCCATAGGTAATTCCTTATGGGGTATTAAATTTCAATACTCTTCATCCAAGAAACTCACCTAAGTCCAGAAAATCGTTTCTCTATCCCCGGATACCACATTTACCGCGACGATCGCGCCACCAAAGGTGGGGGAACTGCAATCGCGGTACTTCATCACACTTCGCACACGCGCCTGCCCACCCCTCGCTCGTTGGCATCGGAGCTACCGCTGTCGAAATAGGTACCACATTGGCTCTTCTTATCCTCGTTTCGCTTCATAAAAAACATCCAACGACCTCATCCATGTGGACCTCTCTTCGTTTTTCCAATTAGGCCCCGCAGTTATTATCGCAGGTGACTGTAACGCAAAGAATCGGAACCGGGGCTGTCGCGTGACAAACGACGCCGGGGAATTGCTTCTCAACTTCCTCAATTCCACACCACCGTTGCCGTCGTACCACTCATCTCTACGATGGAGAACCACGCGATATATTAAATATCGTGCTCCACCACTCTTCTCTCACCCATTTTCCTCCCCGGCCACTTCTTCTCGTATTGAAATCCAATCACCTTCCCTTCTTATTTGCACTCTACGTGGGTGCAACTCCGTTCTTACATACCATTCAACCCATCCCCAATACGAATTGGAAACAATTTGACTCCCACCTCTCCCGCAAAATCGATCCGTCGCTCCCTTTATGTACAAAGAACGATGTCGACACTGCAATCAATCATATCACCATCCACATCATCGCCTATAAAAACTCTACCACTTACACCCCTTCTCCAACAACGTTCGATAAACTTCCCAAGGAAATTCTCCTTATCCGCGAAAGACGTCGTCTCCCCCGCACATACCGTCGCACTCGTGAACCTCTCGACCGCTTTAATTTTAATAACAACGTTCGCGCCCTTTCAGACGAATTAAAAATCCACCACACTAAAAATTGGGAGGATTATCTTGAAAAGTCCGGTACCTCGGGCTCAGACGATATTCGTCTGAGAAACCCAATGCCCTCCGTCACGGCCCTCTCTATACCGGACACCGCTCCGCCCCGGATGACGTACGACCCAACCGTCAGGGCTGAAACATTCGCCGAGGTGTTGGAGAAGTGCTTCACGCCGACGTCACTCCCCTCCCCGGCCCCCGCCATCAGGCTTACTTCAACAGCCCCACTAGAGATTCCGGCAGATTTTGCCATTACGGAATCCGAAACCCGCACAGCTGTCAAAACCGCTAAAAAACGAAAGTCGCCGGGTCACGACCGTGTGACCGGGAGATGCTTCACAACCTCCCCCGCACGGCCATTAAATCCCTAACCGCCCTTTTCAGTGCATGCTTAATATTAGATTATTTTCCAACCGAGTGGAAAATGCGACAGTAGTGATACTCCCGAAAGTCGGTAAAAACGGCCGCGACCCAATAAGCTTACTCCCCATTTTAGGGAAGACCCTCGAGCGAATAGTGTTGGCACGCTTGAGTCAAATTCTCAATGACGTAAATGAGATCCGTCCGGAGCAATTCGGTTTTAGAAAAGGTCGCTCGTCAGCCTCGCAAACACTTCGTTTAGCAATGGAGGTGGCGACGGCCATGAAACAACATTTTTCGCTCCCCACGGTATTTTTTGATTTTTCATTCGCTTTCGATAAAGTTAACCACTATCTCCTTCTCTCAAAATTACAATCGATAGTTCCGGAATTTTTGCTCCATTTTGTCCACTCGTATTTATCCGGACGCACCTTCAGAGTGCGGTACCGGCGCTTCACCTCGACCCCGCACCCAGTCAACGGAGGGGTGCCTCAGGGCGCGGTTTCGCCCCGACACTATTCTCCGTCTTTACTAGAGACATACCAAGCGTGCCAACGATCCGTGAATTTCTATACGCAGACGACGTCGCGTATTGTTACATGGAATTTGCTTCCCACCCCTAAGCCATTAGGCATATGTAGCGGGCCGTCGACAAATTCGTCGAATGGTCATGCAATAACGGACTAAATTTAAATCCTTCCAAATATCAGGCGCTTCTCTTCTCCTTTCCAATCAGCACCACAATTACGACAAAACCACTAAACATTCTCGGCAACGATATCCCGTGGCAAGATACAGTTAAATATCTCGGCGTCACATTCAATAAAAAATTAATTTTTAAAAACCATTGCCACTTGGCGGCCCAGAATATTCATCAACGCATCCGCAGCCTTTACCTCATCTTCCGGTCCAGAAAGATCTCAGGCGCGGTCAAAGCGCGAAACTAAAAAGCGTGCGTTCGGAGTGCAGGCGTTTACGCTCGCCAAACCTGGGCTGCTGACCTTCGTAACCCCGTCAATGCTTTAACACGCGCGGAAAACCACTTCATTCGGGTCGCGTATAAACCAGAGCGAGGCACTTTCTTCGATCCAATTAAAAAGAAATATAAAATTACCCCTATTTATCCAAAAACTAGCAACAAAACATAAATGACGCATTTCAAAATCCTATCACCACACCGTTATTCGACAAATATCGCGACCTCATGAACACCGCGCCGGTCCACAACGCGCTTAAAAGGCCACCAACTGACGTTCTGTGGTATCCGTCTCTAACATTATAACCCAATCCTTCGACCTGTCATATGACTGGTGAGTCAAGTTGCCGGGGCGCCGGTCAAGCGGTTCATCACACTTTCTACGCCCCTCTCTTTCTAACACCCTACCTTCTCGCTCCATGTAGAAAAGCTTGACTAGCAAGCTACAAAATCCCTCTTTCCGTTCCAGACACTAGTATACAGCCAGAGGTGGATTTAGGCATAGGCAATTGCCCAGTGATACCAAAAGAAAGAAGCAAAATTTATAAAATTTTGAAAAAAAAGTTTGCATTCTAATTATATGTTGCTACGAATTTTACTACAAATATAAAACTAAATTAAAAGTGTTTTTGAACACTTTTAATTGTGTAACTTGGATGAATAAGTATTAACGATTCAACATTGTTGTTTCTGAGCGTTAACACAAGAAGGGTTAGGGGGGAAATTTTCCCCAGACCTTTCTTTTTAATACATATGCAATAATCACTCTATCGGACTCCGTTTTGAAATTGCTCGGCAGAGATAGGTTGATTCTTCGAAAGTATTTACAGCGTAATAGACAGTATTGTTCCTGGGCATTACACAACTGACTGAAAATTTTAGAAACTTCAGTTCTTATACGAGCAGCCTACTGTAAACACTTGCTTTGTAATCGATCAAATTTGATTACAACAGCAATTAATTATGAAGATGTAATTAAAGAATTCGCTATGGAAAAAGCAAGGCGCAAACACATTTGATTTTGATTCAAATTGAGATGAGTCAAAAGTTTAATTTATTCTGAGTTCCATTATAATCTGGCCTGTATCATCTATGCAATCATAGTAAGTTAGTGCAAATCTATAATTAATAATGTTTCTGTGACTCTGGGTACAAATTTGGTGTAAATTTTAACATGTTGTTATGAAATATTATTTTTAGTAAAAATATAAATACGAAATTCAAACCGTAGAAAAATACAGCGTGGACTGACGGTTCTCACAACCCGCGCAGTATGCTGTTCTAGGGTGCGGGTGGCGGCGTTTTACAAAAGTCATTAGTTTCCGAAAGAGCCGAACAAAATAATAAAACTTATTTCTTAAGAGGGATGGGCACCCAGCACTACAAAGACTGTTTAGAGCGTGAGAAAGCGACCGGAAAAGTTCTAAGACCCACGGCGGAAGGAGCAGCTCACCGTAACAGGCGTGGTTCGAACAATTGAAAAATAGCTAAGAATATTTTGCAGCATCGAGACAAGGGCGCGAGTCGAAAGCGGAAATATACTAAGAGCGAGGTTTCCTGAGCGTTTAGGGACAAAGGGCGGTGAGTCTCAAAGCAAGGTAGTCATTAGGGACTTCCGCGGCGAGCACGAACACGCAGGATTCCAAATTTTGGGTAGTCGGCGAAAATGTGGTAAACAAACAAACGTCATGACAGCTTTAGCCAATCCAGGGAAGCTTGCGGGAAATAAGACGAAGACAAGGATTGGTTAATAAAAGATCACGTGCCACGACGGAGGGCGTGTACTTGATTCGAAATTTTGCATCAAAGAAGGGATAAAAATTATGAAAAGAAGAGATTTTAGAGTTTGGACACAGAGAGTCGGATTTCAGACAGACAGGCAGGCACAGAGAGTTTTGTCAGGCACTAAGAGTTGAGCATAGGGCAGAGAGCAGAAAGACACTTCAAGTTTTCTGTTTGTAGTGCTCTGACACTTCGAGTATTTTCGGGCATTGTCCCGCTTCAAGGCATATAATTTGTGTGGTGGATCAGGTTTTCCCTGACCACTACTATGGAATTGATCGTCTTAATTAGGGAGTTCGAGCGCGATAACTTGGATTCAGCGTAATGAATCGTAATTACTTAGTTATCGAGGGGCTTCGACATTAATAATCCTCTCATAATGTGATCGTCTCGGATTTTGCTACATCAATTAGCTAAAGGGCTAAGTACCGTAATTAGACCGCAAAAGGGTTCTTGCTGACTGGAGGCGAGCGAGACGGTACTTCAAGCGGCGACGCGCAGACGGGTGGCTTCAAAGTAACAACTGAACAACTGTAGGGTGGCAGTACTGATGCTACGAGGCGGCTCTTGGGTCATTGATCCCCGAAGGGCCATGAACAACCACGCCGTTTTGAGACTGACTGATCATCTTCTATACCTACAGTAAGGTAAAATATTCTGATAGCAGTCAGAATAGCAGCAAAGTGGCGAGCTACTTGAAGAAAAAGGTGCGTGTGCTCCGTGGTGAAAGAACTAAATATGAGTAAAAATTTAGTAACAGTTTACGAAAACAATTTAAATTGTAATCAAAATTAATTAATCCATTTCATTAGTATGAAATCAATGTGGTTGGGACTAATAGTGTACCAATGCTTATGTCAATCAATAAACGAATGTGTTAACGTGTGATTTTGGGGGAAAATGTATGGGAAAAAAATTTGAGTAGTTAGTAGATGTCTCTTAACGTATAGTAAATAAAACTTAATTTATCGAGGCTGTGTGATACTATTTTCCAAGTGTGTGTTTTATTGAGGTAAATGGGCCAAACCCGCCCCATCCGAATTTCCCTGGCACCAGCTAGTCAGTACAAATGATGATATCTGAGTGGGTTAGGTAGGTAAGCTCCCATTGCCATGTAGCCACCAAATTTTTATTATGTTACAATTTGACGCTCCAACGTGTGACTCGAGTTATTTTAACTTATGATCATTTTCCCTGCTATAAATCATTTATTTAATATGTTACAATTTGACGCTCCAACATGTAGCTCACTGAATCAGCATCTTTTCAATTTAAGTATGTTAAAAAGTTTAGTAATTGTCTTAGTTTTTTGGTAGCAGTATTTTTTAGTTTAATAATATTTTTATGAATGTGGTCTATAATTTATATTTTTTTTAATCATGTTATTAAAAAGGCCTTAATTTTATGTAAATATATTTTTACTACTTTGTACCTTATAACAATAAGTAATATAAAAAACAAAAACAATAATATTAAACAAAAAATATAAATAATAGTAAGTGGAAATAATACGTAAATATTTAAATATATATGTATATAAAATTTGCTCTCAAAGGGCACTTTATTTACTACTGCGGCTACAACACCTCTGGCATTGACAACATAATTTTAAAAAATATTGTACTGCATAAGGTCTAACAACATTCACATCCAACAATACCATTCATATCAGATATTCTTTTCCTGGTCCTCTCATAAAAAATCGCAAATTCACTCAAACTGTTTATAACATTCATACTAATTTCTTCTCTCCTCAACACAACTCTGTCACACATGAAATATTTCATCTCCAACCTCCTCGGAAGTAGAGAATATGCACTTTCATGTGTTACGAACCAAACGTTCGTAAAGCATTTATCTTTACATTCTCATGTACTACGAATTCTAAGATATTAGTGTTCTGTGAGAACTCAATTCTAAGTACATAACTAATTCTAATTCTAAGTACATAACCCCATTCTAAGTACAATTCTAAGTACATAGCCCCATCCTGGCCCGGGTTTTTCTCCGTTTTTCCTTCGGGTAGAGGCGGATTTCTTATACAGGTTCTCTAGGCTTTGTCTAGGGGCGTGTTTATTGTAACAATAAATCGTGAATTTTGTGTTTTTTTCAACTCTTATGATTTTTAAACACTATACTCTGAATACTCTATAGTTCGATAATAACTTGTACATGTAAATTTACAAACATATTGACATTATATATGTATTATAACTCGCAGCTAACTTTTTATCTTATCTAGGAACTTTTGCTGAAATTTTTGAATCCGCCTCTGCCTTAGGGCCCTTGATCGGAATTGATGGGATGGTCCCTTGCTTGCTTCCGGAGAGTAAATTAGTTTATTGTCCTCCACGTGGTCATACGCAGTTTGTACTGTTTTTTGACAATAAATGTATTATTATTAACTACTCTGTGAGCATTCCTTGTACATAAACATTCATTGGAAACTGTAGGCTCCGTATGAATTATAAGTTCCAAAAAAAGAATCGATATACTATTCATAAACTTGCTCCATATAGACATTCTGTGCATCTACTATATATACAGCAGTGTTCAAGCCACAACAAGCACAGTCTTCATTCTGAGCAACACGAGGTTACTCTGAAGTTCAGTCTTCATTCAGATGCTGTCGCGCAGCTGACAGGTTCAGTCTTCGAGGTGACATGCCGTCGCTTTTGCCGCAAGTCTGCTCTCTACGATCGTCGAAATGTTGAACAAAAGTAGCGCTACGAACCATTTATTGGTAAACTGCTGTGAATCAATCATCAAAGCATTGAACATGTTTGTTCATACAAGTTTCTAAGTTTCAGCAATTATCAGTACGTTTGCTCTCCAAGCTGTCACAAGGAAACAACTCACTTCGCGTAAGACCATGGAAAACTGCGACCATGGCCACGAAGAACTTCAAGTCAACACTATGCATCGACATTACTAAGTATTAACACTCTTAAAGACGAGTATTACATTAAGATTAGAGTTTATTCTCAATCTTATGTAATTTAAAATTAAATTTCATGGTTATTCAACCATTAATTGTTAATTACTTCGCAGGTAATATTGTTTATATTCAAAGTTTGTTACAGGGGGTTATAACTCNTTTTTTTTTTTTTTTTTTTTTGCGTAGACCAGTTTCGGTCACGCTTCAATTTTGTGCTTCATCCATTTAGTAATTCTGTTTCAAATACTGGGAAAGGGTTTTTAATGGGTATTTAGGCAAACAATAATTATTTGTATTTCACAGTAATTATATATTCATGTAACTCTGTAAAATTTGATATTTTCAGAGAATTGATTGCTCACAATAATCAATATCAATTTTGTTACTCAGGAGAATATTTATGTAATTTTGTTTACGTAGTTATAAGGAAAATTAATGTGTATTTTTGTTTATATGCAATAAATGTGTATTTTGTGAATCTGATACGTGCTTTCAAGAATCCGCTTTCATTTTATCTTATACGCTTGTTGAAACATACAAGTCCCCCTCATATCCTCTCCTATGTTGCATCGAATGGTTATTCATTTGTAACATCATGTAGCAAGCATCCTCTGTGTACATGGGGCAGTCTGGGAGGACCTTTAAGAAAAAAGTCCAGGACACATGAATGCATGGGGAAAAATACAACTGTTTCCATTTTGCCAACCACCTGATACAAAATAAACACAAATTTAACATTGATAATTATCTTCCTTTTGAAGTTTCAAAGACAATATTTCCTTATTAAATCCCTGACCTTTGCTCTCCCTAATAAAACTAGCTCCCATATTCGTTCCTTCTCAATCCCAACCCCTCAATTCAAGCCCCCCTGCTTCAAACCATTAAAACCCTGAGTACTTTCACACAAATTCTACCCATCTTCTGACATCAGTTCTAAGAAAATCCCTCCCAACCCTTTTGGATAAGAATCTCTGTTTGGTACCCTCAGCACACTTGCCAACTACATTCCACTGAACCCAGGTACGTTATTTTGTCAGCATGCTCATACTGTTGGTTTTTCCTCCCTGTTTTTTGTGTCATACAATTTTATGTTTAAATTAAATTAAATTATTTCATAAAATTATTACAAGATGTATTCAGGTTCAATAAGTTTTATTAGTAAAAAGCTTTTTCGACATTGCAGCTATCTTCAGTTGTAAAGTAAAAGAAGATTACAAAAAATATATTAAAACAAAACATAATATTTAAGTAACGCAGTATATGGACTGAATACCAGATATCAGGAAACAAACTGTGAAAAAGTACGTACCTGGATCCAAGAGGATGTTTGATGTAATGCAATGAGTACCTGCGGGCCAGGGGTTTAAAAAGAGTTGTTACAAGGAGGAAAGTATTTACACGGAGGGAGGTTTTCCAGAAAGGAAGATTAAAGCTAATTTTAAAAGAGGAAATGAAATTAGTAAATTAGTTTATTATCCTCCATGTGATCATACGCAGTTTGTACTGCTTATTTGACAATAAATTTATAAATATCAGGAATTTGATGATTTAGAACAGAGGAATATGAAATCATTGTTTTATGAATGTCTAAATTAATTTTAATCTAAGCCAAAAGTCATTATAAACTTTTACGATATGAAAATGTCTATTCACATCAAATAAATGTTTGTTTCGGTTAAGGTGGTTTGCAAAATGAGAGTGAGATGGTAATTGTTTTCCTTGCATGAATATGTTCTGAAATTCTCTGTTTGTACAATAAATTTATTGTCAAAAAAACAGTACAAACTGCGTATGACCACGTGGAGGGGAAAAAAACTAATTTACTCTCCGGAAGCAAGCAAGGGACCATCCCATCAATTCCGATCAAGGGCCCTAAGGCAGAGGCGGATTCAAAAAATTCAGCAAAAATTCCTAGATAAGATAAAAAGTTAGCTGCGAGTTATAATACTAATAGAATGTCAATATGTTTGTAATTTTAAGCAAAAAATTACATGTAAGTTATTATCGAACTATAGATTATTCTGAGTATAGTGCTTAAAAATTGAAATAACACTAAATTCACGATTTATTGTTACAATAGACCCGCCCCTAGACAAAGCCTAGAGAACCTGTATGATAAATCCGCCTCTACCCGAAGGAAAACCGGAGAAAAACCCGGGCCAGGATGGGGCTACAGAATTTATGTACACAAACGTGCCAATGTTGAGTACACATAAAACTAAATTAATATGAGCCATAAGACAACACAATCATGCAAGAAAATAGTTTTTGAAATTGTTATAAGTTGTTTAAAAAGTACTACAGCAATGGCGTGATAAAGCACAAGACGAATTTAACTTTTGTTAAAATCAATAAATTCTTTTACAGTGTAGAAGCACTGGTGCAGGAGGTAGTTTTTAACCGCGGATTTGAAGATATTCAATTTCATAATATCTTTTATATTCTTGGGCAGGGAATTATATAGAACGATTCCCGAATGGTATGGTCCCTTTTGGCAAAGAGTGGTTGACACTCTAGGGCGATGAATATTACTACTATTGCGTGTATAGTGTTCGTGAACGAGACTGTTTCGTATAAAGCAAGGGTGGCACTTCAGTAATTCGGACTTAACAAACACGACTGTTTCATAAATATAAATGCAGGGAAGTGTTAATATATTTAATTCCTTGAATAAAGGTTTACAAGAGTTTCGGGGGTGAGATTTACAAATTATCCGAACTATCCTCTTCTGAATTCTGAAAGTTTGAATACTCTGACCGGAATTACCCCAGAAGGTAATGCCGTAACGTAAATGGGAGTAAACGTTTGCAAAATATACGCAACGGGAAATACGTGGACTAACTGCGTTAACTAAGATTCGGAATGCGTAACACAATTTGCTTAATTGGGAATTAAGATTGTCAATGTGACAATTCCATTTGAGGTTGTCTTGAATATGGAGACCTAAGAATTTTGTATTTGTAACAGTTTTTAATTGTGTTCCGTTTAAAGAAAGAGAAACCTGGGGTAAAGATTTTGTGATACTATTGTGAAATGACATAGACACTGTTTTGTCAGTGTTTACAATGAGACGATTTGCATGGAACCAAGTCGAAAGGTTAGACAAAACTTTTTGAGCATTGGCGTGTTTAC
The DNA here is from genome assembly GCA_002313205.1 of Laupala kohalensis. Taxonomy (NCBI): domain Eukaryota; kingdom Metazoa; phylum Arthropoda; class Insecta; order Orthoptera; family Trigonidiidae; genus Laupala; species Laupala kohalensis. Next base: position 358,777 of record NNCF01125920.1, on the reverse strand, counting down.
ATAGTAAATTAGTGTCATCAGCAAAAAGAACCATTTTGCAATCTGATGTGGATGATGACATGTCGTTCACATACAATAAAAAGAGTATAGGGCCGAGAATTGATCCTTGGGGTACTCCGCAAGTAAGTGGCTTTGTTTCTGAAAGACAACGCTCAAGTATTTTATTTTTAGTATAGGATATTTCTACTTGTTGATATCTATCTTTTAAATAAGAAGTTAGCCATTGATGTGGAAGTCCACGAATGCCTAAAGAATGCAATTTGGTAAGGAGAATTCCGTGATCGATGATTGTATGTTCAGGTCTTTATATGCTTAGTCACAACCACTACATGTAAGAGAATAAACTCCACCTGTGAATGGGGTATGAGATCTTTTGTGTGAGAAGTTATATTTTAGGTGGAGGGAAAAAATATAATAGAGATATTGTTGTTTCTTAATATATCAGCAATTTTTAAGGAGTGTGGATCAATGAAAGGAATAGCAAATTAGGGAGTCAGGTTTCTCTGTTGAGAGGAGAGAGTTTGGTGAGATTTTTTCTATGAATTCTTTAAGTTTTCCTTAATATTGCTAATGATATTAATGTTGCAACAATTTTTTTAAGGGGGGGGGGGAGAATTTCTTTATTGAAAAGGATTTCCTTTTGCTGGTATTCTGATGAAAGAGGAATAGAGAAAATCCATGGAGTGAAATGCTGCATGTTTACATGCGGGAGGATGTTGGGATGCATTGTAAATTGACATGTCTCTAAAAGGCAGTTTTCTATAAAGATTGAATTCATGTTTGCACCTCTGGTGGCTCAGGTGGTAGCATTCTTATTATTCACCAAGTCATCCCGGGATCAATTCCCAGTGAGACCACAAAATTTTTTAGCTTTTCACTTGAATGTCCCAGTTCATATAGCTGTGATTACTGAAAAGTAAACCTCCTTCCTCTATCCACCTCCTGCTAGTATCAAAAACTCTAATTATTACCAACTACTTCTACTATACCCTCCATGTGGGTCAAGTTGTTGGTAAACCCAGCTCACTGGCCTACCTACTAACAATAGCTTACCACCCAACTCTTACCACCTATTGCTCCATGAAGATAAGCTTCAATAGCATGCTACATTTCCCATCAACAAATACTACAAAGCAAAAAAATTCATGTTGGTTATTGTTAAAAGAATAATTAAATCCAAAAAGTAAAGAGTCCTATCAGAATTTTCAATATCAGTTGTAAATTTTATACACGGATGAATAGAATTAATGAATAGCAAGAGTGAGTGGTTTTCTGCGATTATTCAACCTGGATTCTTCGTATGGTAATTAAATTGATAATGAGGTTGAAAATATTTCACCACTTCCCAGTTTAATTTATGCTTTCAATTCAATATATTTTATATATGTCTATTTATCTATTTCAGTGTATGTCATTGTAGATGGCTTCTATACAGCCAAAAATTGTTTTATAACATTAAAAACTTTTACAACACAAAATGCCTCATAACTTGTAATACTTCATTTTCTTTTTGTGGGACTTTACGGCTCTTCTACATCGAGGTCATTAGTGTCCTAAAAACTTGTACAGGTAGGGAAAAAGCAGTTACACACTAAGGAGAGCCAACATGTCGCTCCCTGCATGTGGGACTCGCCGAATGACTCAACCACACCATCTTAAATCCCTCCTGAATTACAACTCAAAACATTACATATATCATTTTTTTTAAAGAAGAAGAAGAAGATAGGAAAATGAAAGATACCCTAACGTCGGGATCGAAAAGAACACGAGGTGACAGAGGAAGGTCAGGAAAGAGAAAAGAAGGAGCCTTGCACAAGTAAGTGGAAGCAATGCCAGACTCAGCTCGGCACCCCATGTTTGCCAAACACATACATACTAGATGTAAGTCCCCTGGGGGGTGGGGTGTAATACTTCAAACACATGGGTTATACCAGTACTAATGTATTTATTTAAAGGCTTCTAATGACCTTGATGTTGGCGAGCCTTAAAGCCCCAATTTAAAAAAATCTATTTATTTGAACCATAACTGACTTAAACTCACTTAGCAATAGTAAATGCAGACACTGGATTCACTCCTTAACATGAAAGTATGTGATAATGATTCAGACATAGACTTCCAGACCCTGTCATATGAAACCTGGACTCACAAAAAGCAGCAAGGATGAAAACCAATGATATGTGCCAATCTCATGTTGACAATGTGCAGCACCAAACAAATTGCTGGCTGTGGGAGACCTCTTTGAAGAAACTGAGAGTTTAATGGCAGCAATCCAAGACCATGTCATCAGAAATTACAGTAAATATATACAGACAAATTCTGAAAAACAAAGTGAAAACTGCAGATAAAAAAACAAATTACTTCAGAACATCACTGCAGGCTATAAACTTTGCCACTTTGTCTGTGCCATTCTTTACATCAATAGAGTCAGGTATGCTAGTTTTCCATAGTTGATTCTCCTTGATGAAAATTCATCTTTCTCTCTCAGTATTTCTTTCTTCATAATTTTATTTGTTTGTTGTCTACTCATATTTAGTCTTTCAATGTATTATATAATTTTATTCAATTTTAATGTGTCACTACATTCACAAAATTTTCTTCATACACATTTGTTTTTGTAAAGGCACTCTTGATGGCTGCCATGCAGTCAGCTGCTGAAAGAGCCTTATGAATTAATAAATACCTAAAAATTGGATAGTATGACTATATCTTCTCTATACCACCACTACCATTAACTTCATGAGCCTTATGAATTAATAAATACCTAAATATTGGATAGTATGACTATATCTTCTCTATACCACCACTACCATTAACTTCATGGCTTTATTGGGTATTTCTTTTTCTTCAATATTCCCTCATTGTGCTGTGGTTTCCTCAGACCAGATTTTTCCTTTCATTAATTCTTCTACCTTCGAATCCTTCAATTTATATAATTTTCTTTCACAAAATCTCTTTCTGTTGCATCTTTTTCCCATCTAAAACTGTATCTTCCTGAACCTAGCTCATTGTTGATTTCTTTTTGTATAGGTATTTGAAAATTTGTTTTGTTAATCTAGTGCCATCTATTCTGTACAGGTGTCCAAAATATATAGTATTTATCTTTGTTTCCTAATACACTGTGTTATATTTTCTATATAATAATTTCTTTACTACTTCCTTATTTTCAAATTCTGTTATTTACATTTTTAGTTATAATGCATTCTCTTTCCATTATATGTATATTTTCTTCAACAGTTTTTGATAACACTGCTTCATTTGTTTATCCTAGATGTTTGAATTTTTTTAATTTTTGCAATTGGACCAAAATTGGTCATTATATAATTTGGAGCATTTTCTATGTTTGTAATAAAATTGTCTTCTCTACAGATTGTGGTCAGTTGATTACCACTTCTCAAAGATTTATATGTACCACTGCACTTGTTAGATTTTCTGAAAGTGTAGAAACATCATTTGCCAATGCCAGGCAATTTATTTCGGTATCTCTGTTTTTAGTTCCTCATTAAAATTTGTATTCAGTTATTTTTTATTGAGATGGTAAAATTTTGAAATACCAATGAACAAAACTTTGATTGAGATGACATCCATCCATCAGCAATTACATAATAAATGATCAGTCCCTGGATAAGATGTTTCTAAGAGGTACTAACAAACTGAAGAGGTATGCACAGAATTCTATATGTATTACACATTAAGCCCTGATGTAGTAAGAATACGACCATATAGACATACTAGTAAAATTAACTTTAAACAAACTTCAAACATTTCTTTACCCAAGATTAACTTAACAATTCTTAACCTTTGGTACAGACTCATTCCCTCAACACTTTTGCACTAGCAAAGCAAATCGATGACCGTTAAGAATAGATTTCAGAAAGCAATTTTTTTTCTTAATTTCAAGAAAACAAGAGTAAAAGTAGAATAAATCTAGAATGGTTCACTATATACTTCTCTAACAAATTACTACGCAATTAGAAAATTTGCTCTAGTTTTCATCAATATTAAACAACTTTCAACATTATTGGTAAATTCAAGGTTTACATCTTTACAGCAAAATAAAATCCAATCACAAATAATGACTTGAGTTTCACTTTTTAGGAAAAAAGGTATTTGAAATAAAGAAAATTTTATCACAAGTTAATGCCCAATTTCATTAGCACGACAAATTTCAAAATAAAATTTCATAGTATTACATGTGCCCATAATTCATAAGGAATAATGAAAAACCTTGATAAAAATATAAAAACACAAAAAATTTTCTTTTCAGTTTTTTTTTATTAAAAATATTGTTTTATTATAATTAGTATTACTACAGTTAGTTTTAATTTTGAAACAAGAAATGTATTGCAAATAAAAGTAGTCGTAAAACATATCAATTTTCAAAATACATGTAAAATTTAGTTTGCTTGTAGAAAAATATTAATTATAACAGAATGAAGGTAATTATAATACAAGTAGTGTTCACTGAAATACAACAGAAAGAGGTAGTGGTAGAAATTATTTATTAGTGAATATTCCAGTATCAAAAGGTAGCAATCATACTGCTTTTGAATACCGAGCATACACAACATGACTCTGAAAGAATAACATAATTACATAGAATTGACAGGAAATATTCCTATATTCATGTTTTCACAAAAACATAAAAGAGCAGCCTTTAAAACCCCGGTGTTTTTAACAATATCTAATGTGGGAATACCTAATTAGCAATTAAAGATATTAACAAGTATGTATGCCTGTTCACAAAATTTTGGAGTAATTAGAAATTCAGGCAGAATTACAAAAGTGAATTTAATAAAAAAATTTATTTTACCGATTTATCTCCTTGAATATATGATCCACCACACAAAAGTTTGTCTAGAATCTAAATACTCGTTAATGAAATTTGCTTATTAAATTCCAATTGCTCCTTCCATTTACAAATGTAAGTTTTAAAATTTACAAATTCACTCCCACTTAAATCTACGAGCATCAGGAGGACAGTAAGATTTGATCAAACGGCCCAGTGCAAAGATACTAGCACAAAAAAATACCAAGCCATGAAACCAAATGTGTAAAAATGAATTTATTCCTCTGAATTCCAACATATATGCTGGTATTAACCAAGTCACTTGAGCACCCACCCACACTACAATAACCCGTACGACTTCTCCCCAGCTAATCACAAGAAATGGAAGAACAGGAGGGAGAAGGGATAAGAACCATACAAAATATTGAGCGGTAATAACAGTATTATACACTACCATGACAATTGCTTGAGTCAGCAAACAGAAAGGCAATGTATTTCTTCGTGTACCAAAAGTAACAGATAGAGCAATCAAAAGCAATATTTGTGGAAACACAGTAAAAGCACGTTGCCAAGCAAGCATTGGATGATCAACACTGAGATACAAAGAATAGAAATATACAGAGAAGTTATGGCGCGTATCCCTTCTGCTGAGGTGGTATAGAACACTTTCTTGCAAACATTTCCATCCATATAATGTCCATCCTACACTTGTCAGACAAACAAGGGTTATGATACAAGATATGGTAAGCATCAAACGACTAGAGTTTGGACAAATAGCTGCCCAGATTTTTGTCCTCCAGTTGATTCTTTTTCCTACAGGCCTCGGACCAAGAGAAAGATACATTGGAAGTGAGAAAGCTATCGGATAAAGTCTCACATGGATTGCTAATCCCAAAAAGATTCCAGCTAATGTAGGGCGAACTTTGTTATCGATAACCAAGAGGAGGGAGCTTAACACTAGAACAGCAGTTAGAGAATCTGAATTCCCTCTAGTAGAAATTATAATAGCAAGAGGATTATAAAGCCAAGTCAAAGCACAATAAATTGCTTTTGTTTGAGAACAACCTTGCCTTATGGCTAGCTTGAATGTGAGCCATCCAACTAAAACATCACCAAAAGAAAATAACAATTTTCCCCAAATAGCAATCCACAGATTAGGAATCAAAAACCAAGCTATTAATGGAGGGTATCGGAATGTAATTCTATCATAAGGTGATCCGCCTTCCCAAGCATGTCTTGCAGCATCAGTAAAGACTCTGTAATCAATGTCAGTGTAAGGTACTGGAAATAAACGATCATGAAACACTCCATAAGTTATTAACGCTACACGTACAGTAAAAGAGGTAACAAGGTGTTTCTGTATTCCTTCCATTCTTCAGGGTTAGTCTTCTCACACACAACTGTCCGTGCAAGGATGTACAAGCAACAGCAGGGAATAATTAGTGCACCAGAACACTTCATTAATACTTAATATGCTTTTCACTCACATTTTATTGTCTTTGATATTAATATGAATGTACATGTAAATAATGCCAACTACAACTTCATTTTCTATAAGATTATTGTGACTAAAAGTGTAGAATGCTTCACAAAAGATCTTTAGAGACGGGAATTGTTCCTTCTGGCTGCATCTCTCATACAACGTTCAAAGATGCGAAAAGGTTCTTCACAGTCTCCACAACCAATGTTAGAGTGAGTCAAAACACATTTCGCATAAGCAGCTGCTGAGGGAGCACATTCTACCAAAAATTGAGGATAACGCTGGGCACGCGCTCGAGCTTTCCGTACAGATTCCATAAGATTAACGCTCTTGTCGAACTGAAGCCGCAGGTCTCTCAGCTACAAAAATATCATATAATGGCTTCGAGAAAAAGACTATCAATAAGCTTCCAACCATAGACCAACAAAATGTGCGAGGATATCTACGAATAAGAGGAAGATCTTTTTGTATTACTTTTCTTCTTCTATTATCTTGATATCTTGAATTAAACCCCCTTTCATCATGGTTAACAGTGTATCTTGGTTTAGAATCATCTCTATTCATTCCCACAGGTTAAAGCACATGAATTTATCAATTTTGTGTCCCTGAAGAACTGGGCTGGTTCTACACAAGTGAAAAGAAGAAATTCAAGTAAATATAGATATATAATTTAGGTAAGTAAAACAAAAGAAAAAATTGACTCTACATACATTCAAGAATGTTACTTGAACACAAAGTTAACCCATTATCAGTAGATGGATTTGGCATAAAATGATAATTTGATTTCATAAGAAAAAATGTACTGACACAAATAAGTGAAACAATTTAATTACCAAGGTATTAGAAGTATCCTTTTTGCTTCCTATATCAATGCCAGAGCAACAGATGGATTCAGCATGCCAAATTTCACAACATTTGCGCAAATCTTCTATTTCTGCAAGACACGCTGATTCTTGAAACTTGTGGGCTGTGAACAGAATGAACAATGCACGAGACAAGGGCAAATAGTGAGAAATATAATGCTAAAAAAACGTATAATAAGAAAATGGACTCATGACAATTTCAGCTAATTTAAAAATCTTCAACACAATGTCTCCCAGACGTACCGGTAAGACACTTCTGGATCCTGCATGCAAACTCCTTGCAAGGATCCTTTGACATGAAGAAAATCAATCACTCAAAATAAAGCATTGCGAGGGTAAAACTATGAAAATACAACAAAGTCCCTAATGGCCCTCGGAGTAAAAAAAACACTAACACTTATCTCAATCTAAAGTCGGGTTTACACGGGTCGAGTTCGACAGGTGAGTCGAGCATGATATCAGGGGGTTCAAACTCCCACAGAAGACCCTTCGGTGACAAATTTACACCATCTACTTCGCTCTCGCAGGCAGGGGAACTAATTCAATGACGTCATGTAAACGCATGGCGCTTCTTTCAAAATGGGGCATTAAACCTGAGATTTTAATTAATCAAATTTGCGTTGAATGTACATTTTTTGCTATCAACCAAGGAAGTTACAAAACACACTGCAATTAAAATTGAAAGCAACAAATCGCTAATAAATCCTCAACCAACATATAATAATTACAATTAATGAGTAAATGGAATAAATGGTAATAAAATTACACAAACATGACTCTTTATATTAAGCAAGTATTTATTATAAAAATATTAATTATAGATACAGAGAGGATACACACAATAGTTCCAGGATGGAGAACAGAAAATAAATTTAGCTATTAGAAATAAAATCCATTATGAATAGTGGTAATATACACAATAGTGCCTATATTGAGAACAATTAAGAAATAGTTCCTTTACAAATTAAACCTACTTGTGTATACAGAGAATGCAAATAACACTGCCTAGACTGAATACAAATAGGAAAAACAAATTATTTGTGGATACACATAAAACATAACTAAATAGAGTAAAAAAAGAAATGAAACTATTACAAATAATTATGGATAAAGAGATGATATACACACCAGTACCTATATTGAGAACATTTAAGAATGATAGGGATAAGGTATAATGTAAAAAAAATCAATAATGACTTAAACCTAATTAAGATAGTTTTATTTAAGAATTTTGTTATGTCTGAGGTAAACAAATCTTTAAAAAATTCAGAATAATTTCTGGGGACAAATGTGTTTAATTTTTCATTAACAAAATGAAACACAGAATGTTGATTTTCAGAAATTAATTCTCAGTGTAATTTTGTAATGTTAAATAAAACAATATTTCAGAATTGTTTAGCATAATACAGCTTATGATTAACAAAATTTTTAAAAATGTATATGATTTAAGGTCTTTTTATTTATTTATTTTTACTCTCATATTTTGCTGGGATGACTGTACAGATAAGTAATATAACTATTGCAATTAATGAAGTAACAAATACAAAGGGCATGTATCCAATGTCAATAATTGAAAATACATATGTCAATATGGAGCAGTGTAAAGATATATTTCAATTGCAAATAAATTATAAATACTACAGTAACTTTTACAACTGTCATCTCAATTGAGCACAGAATAAATAATACTATTAAAAGTAACAAAAAATTATGGAAACAGAAATAATTTACACCTCAATATCAAACACACAAGATTGCTTTTCTATTGCTATTTCAATACCAATGTTTGTTCAAAATACGGTGCTTCCATATATGCCATTGTACAGGAAATTGTTCCGTTATCAAATTCTTCAAGAATACTTACTGAATCCAAGCTTGATCCCATTTCTTCTCATATTATCCTGATAAGATTAATTAAGTAAGTTGCCATAGCAAATTCCTTTAAATCATGTCTAACATACATTTCCTCTGGAAAATGCTCCCGACAAACTATGTACTTCTTGGCATCAGCATTGGAGTTTTCTGCAATTGAAATAAATAATAATTGCAAAATTTCCATGACAATTATAATAAATGTGATAAGACACAACAGTAAACATAGTGAAAGAAATTTTGTTAAATAACTTACCATAAAGAATCAGCATGGTAATTTTGGGCAACCACTACGTGCTTTCTGGCTTGGCATTTTTTACCGAAGTATGATATTCATGAACACAGATAAACATAAATAAACACAAACTACAATTAAGGCACGAACAGGGCACGAATATCTAACTTTCGCCTCCATGTGGCCTCCATGCCGCCTCCAACATGTTCCAACAGCTGACATTAGACCAACTCTAATGCTCATCGCGACCTCATTTTCAACTCTACTGCGCAGGCCACCGTGGCGCTACCTACTTCGATCTCCCAACTAACGATTTGTCACCCGAGTTAGAACCCCTTGATGATATATAGAAAACGCGGTAAATTCTGATGAGGTGCGTCACAACGCGTGACGTCACACAGAGTCACAGTGTAAGACGGAGAAGCGGGCTGGACGCCCACTTGATCCTCGGCTTCGCTTTGTAATTATATTGTAATTACATGTAATTTTTTGCTTAAAATTACAAACATATTGACATTCTATTAGTATTATAACTCGCAGCTAACTTTTTATCTTATCTAGGAACTTTTGCTGAAATTTTTGAATCCGCCTCTGCCTTAGGGCCCTTGATCGGAATTGATGGGATGGTCCCTTGCTTGCTTGCGGAGAGTAAATTAGTTTTTTTTCCTCCACGTGGTCATACGCAGTTTGTACTGTTTTTTGACAATAAATTTATTTATTTATTTATTGGTGTAGTAGCACGAACTGGCATATGCGATTTTCCAGAGCAGAAGAACTGAGAACGGTGAACTTTGTATATCAAAAACCATTCCAATGTTAAGTTGATATCAAATAATTGGTATTCACCGGAGTTATGAACAATTAATTTCAGCAGAAAAATCATTCTTTTACACAATTAGCGGCATTTTTTGTCTTTACAAATAAATTAGTTAATTTATAGATAAATCAACTTTATTGTCAAAAAAGCAGTTGCAAACTGCATATAACCATATGGGGGCAATAAACTAAGTTACTCTCCGGAAACAAGCAAAGGACCATTCCATCAATTCCGATCAAGGACCCATGGGCAGTGGCGGATTTAATATTTACGAAAGAAATTATTTAATAAATACGTACTGTTATCCATTAATTATTCAAAATAAATTGTAGATATTAGTTCAGTAAAAATTCGAGATTAATAAAAAAAAAGTATTTTCTCGCCCAAGGAAAATCCGCCACTACCCGGAGTAAAACCCGGGCCACAGATAATGTTCACAACCGTGCCAAGGTTGCGTATTTAGAAATAAAGTATGAAAGACAAAAAGGTGTAAAATCAACATGCATGAAAAAAGAAATTTAATCAGTAGCTAGGGTACTATAACAATGACGTGATAAAGTATAAGAGATGTTAACATCACTTACATCATCCGAAGTCATGTGGAAAACAATATTTATTAGGAAATTGAAACTCTCACTAACTTCTTTTATTAAAATCTGTAAATTCTCAGATTTAGCTTAGGGACTCGCAGTAAGAGTCTCAAGCTGATGAAACTACCACGTTTTCTACATATCTTGCTCAACTCGCCCGTCGAACTCGACCCGTGTAAACCCGGTTAACTCTCAGATTACAAGTCTAACTTACCACCTGCTAACCACCAAACACCACCAAGTTAGCTAACAAATGAAAAATGGTTAGCGTTCGTTTGTGCATCGTACTTCCAGTTCACGTAGTTTCCTAAGGCACCGCTACGCAGCGCGGCAGTACTCTCGCAGAACAGAACTGAAGTCGGTGCTTCAAATGACAGAAGCCTACAAGGAACAGCTGGGTAGGACTCCCAGAATTGACACACGAGACATCACATGTGCTCATAGTCAGGTGGGACCTCTCGCGACAGCGCGGTTCCTTCCTCCCACCCCTTCCCAATCGATGAGGGGGAAGTTGTACTACGCAATGGGCGGGTACAGCTTAATCGATAGCCGCTGTCATCCATGGGTCTGCGCAGTGGCGGCGGTAGCGGCATCGGGGTTGGTTGCACCTGCAAGAAGGGTAGGTGCCAGAACCATGTCCATCGTGCATCGCTTAACAGCCTGAACACGCGAGTATCGCGAGGAAGGAAGCGGGCGAGCGGAAGCGAACTTCGTTTGCGGGTCGGAGATGCCACGACCGCAGCTTAGGTCTGGAATAGGTGAGTAAAGGCCAGGGTTGCGGCGCGAATCCATAATCCTGATGAAATTCGAGATGCGCCCGGCAAGTTGGCGCTTCAGGCATGAGATTGTATCTGCCTGCCACCCACCTGTCGCGGGTCCCAGGCTACGTAGACAGGTGCCGTTTATCACATCAGAAACCAAGGGATGATTATATTTTGCACCAGTAAATTTAAAATTTCCGTTCAGTCGTACTTAAAAATCATTTTATGATATGTAAGTATACGAACTACGTGAGATATCTATGCATAATAAATTATATTTTTGATAGTAAAAGTACCGTTTTCCGATATTTGCCAGACTGACATCACACAAACTACGACTATAATAATAATTTTCACACACTGAAAGGTACAGGTTATGACAGTAATTTATAAAATGAAAGAAACAGGAGACAACTTTTTCCTGCTTAGTATGGAAATCAGTGTCTTCAAAACTGATGCCTGATATTTTGTTGACAATTAATATCTCTCTCTCCACCCTCTCGTCCTAATGTTGCTATAGCAGAAGTCGGGGAACATATTTACCTATTACACCGAAATACATATATTTACACCAACGTTACCCCAATATTTGAAAGGGAGAAAATCATGTGTTTTTTACCTTCTACCGAATTATTGTATTAGTGATACGGATGACTCAATTATTTATATAAAAAATATAAAATAAATGTGACACAAGTTACTAATATCCTCATTGTTAAACGAAATTATTTATTTGAAAACTTCCTACTTAAGGGTTTGAAGAAATGATAGACCATTTTGTGACACAATTATAAAATTAGATATTTCGATGTCAAATTGTAAAAGCTCGAAACTTTTTCTTACAAATGTTAAAATAGTATTAGTATTCATGACGCTTGACGTCTCAAGCTTTTACAATCTGTATTTCGTATGCTTAAAACAACTACTTCTAAGTAGTTGCATTTATGATTAAGGAAGGGATATTGTTTTAGATATATTTTTTTGATTTTCAATTTGACTTAAAATTATTTTTTACTTTTCGGTACAACACTTTTTATACAAAAGCTTGCTTTTGTAAAAAGGATTTTTATGTTTATTTATATCTTTTATTATTAGAGTTTGTTCATTTATTTGTCAAATGATAACAAACTTGACTGTCCTACTATTGACTTTAGGAATTTCCAGTACCCATCTCCCACATCCATCATCACATTGTCGTTTTCTATCGAACTGAAATTTTACAGGCATGGATTCTTTGTTTTGTGTATTTAAGAAATCGTAAAATTTGGACGCCTTGTTTAGAGTTTGTAAACTTGTGAATTAACTTGCGCCACAGCTGCCACCGTGTGTTCCATAGGAAGGAGAATGATAAGAATTGACAATATAGCCAGGTTTGATACAAAACTACACTCTGATAGGTTTTGACCCTAATATCGGTTGTATTACGTTATTTGTATGTATCGCCCTTCGCAGCCAAGTGTTTCTTGTGTTTCTTCACGGTGTGAACTGAACTTCAACTTAACGGCATTGATGATAAAATTATACATTATTAACAACTGTCCTATGCAAATCGGTTTTTTTCAATTATTTTCTTGTTCATCCCCTTCCCCTCTCCCTTTTTCTTCATGGGGATTGAATTTAGACTTGGACGATATCAGAGGTGTCACCATTAATTTGTTTTTGGTATGTCATTTTCGATCATTTTTGCATTTTATCATCTGGGGTTAAATTGCTTTGGAGGTGCTGGTGTGTATGGTGTTGATCGTGGATTTAAGTAGCATAGGGAGTTTAAAATCACAACTTCCGAGTACCTACTCGTGGAAGATTGTTTGCAACGTCAACAGCCAGGTGAAAATTGCTGTTGACTGGCATAGGGAGTGTCACCATTTATTTTAACGACTCGAAAAAGTATGTCATTTTTAATGATCGTTTCATGCTATCTCCTTCCGTAGGGGTGCTAGTAGTGTATGGAGTTACCCTAAAGCCCCACATAAATATATGGAGGCTGGTCGTGGTCTTAGGTGACATAGAGGATGACACTATTTATTTAGCGACACCAAAAATGAGGTTTGAACTCCAATTACGGTCGTTTACGATTTTTTTACTTGTAACCCCATTCCTACCCCTTACTCAAGAAGTGATATTGCTGTCTTATTCCCCATGAGAACTGAATTTTGACTCACACGGTAGCAGTGTGTCACTATCTCAGCTCAGCGATGTCATGGGTGGGCGGTTGTCATACATTTCGAAGCGTTCGGCTGGGGCTCTAAGCATAAGCCTCCAACTCGACCTCCGAAAATATCAACATTTAGATCTGCGAGTCAGCCCATGGGATCCTATAGACATAAACTTAATTGTCAAAAAAGCAGTTGCAAACTGCATATAACCATATGGGGGCAATAAACTAAGTTACTCTCCGGAAACAAGCAAGGGACCATCCCATCAATTCCGATCAAGGGCCCATGGGCAGTGGCGGATTTAATATTTACGAAAGAAATTATTTAATAAATACGTACTGTTATCCATTAATTATTCAAAATAAATTGTAGATATTACGACAGTAAAAATTCGAGATGAATAAAACAAAAGTATTAATGACATTCCCGCCCAAGGAAAATCTGCCGCTACCCGGAGGAAACCCGGAGTAAAACCTGGAGTAAAACCCGGGCCAGGTTGGGGTTACAGAGATAATGTATACAACCGTGCCAAGGTTGCGTACAGTTAGAAATAAAGTATTAAAATACAAAAAGGAGTAAAATCAACATGCATGAAAAAGGAATCTAATTAGTACCTAGAGTACTACAACAATGACGTGATAAAGTATAAGAGATGTTAACATTACTTACACCATCCGAAGTCATGTGGAAAACAATATTTATTAGGAAATTGAAACTCTTATTAACTTCTTTTATTAAAATCTGTAAATTCTTTCACATTATAGAAAAAATAGCACATTAAAAAGCTATTAACCGCGAATTTAAAGAGATTCAATTTATTTATATCTTTTAGATTTTTGGGAAGGGAATTATACAAAATTATTCCTGAATAATAAGGGCCTCTTTGGCAAAGAGTTGTTGACTCGCCAGGACGATGAATATTAACCTTATTGCGAGCGTTGTGTTCGTGAACTTTCTTTTAAAGTAGGGGTGGGATTTAATAGTTCTGTCTTAACAAACACGACTACTTCATTAATGTTTATACAAGGGAGTGGGATAATATTTAATTCTCTAAATAAAGGTTTACATGAATTTCGGGGGTGAAATTTACATATAATTCGAACTATTCTCTTTTGAATACTAAAAGTTTGAATGCTCACAGTGGATTGGCGTCAGAAGCTTATGCGGTACCGTAAATGAGAATATACATTTGCAAAATACACGCAGCGAAAAACGTGTTGACTAACAATGTTGGCTAAATTTCGGAATGCGTAGCATATTTTGCTTAGTTTGGAATTCAAATTATCAACATGGCAATTCCATTTGAGATTGTCCTGAATATACAGCCCTAAAAATTGTGTTATCTTGACTGATTTTATTTGGGTTCCGTTTTGCGAAAGGGATGTAGGAGGAAGAGAATTCGTTACGCTATTGCGAAATGACATGGATACTGTTTTATCAGTATTATCGATTTAACGCTGGGTAAGTAGACACAGATAGTCGAGATCCTCGAACAGCTCCATCTAATTACACGTTTTGTAATGGTGATAAAATACTACCTTGACGAACACTAGATGTTACATTAATTGGTTTGAACTATTTTCCACTGTGGATTACCTGACAGTTGTATCAATTGTACATCTTTTATAATATTTACTATTTTTGGTGGTATTCCATACCTGTTTAATATCCTCCACATATTTTGATAAAGGAGGGAATCAAATGCCTGTTCAAAATCAATGAACATAAGGTATAGCGTGGAGTTCCATTTTACAATTGTACGTAGGGTGTTTATTGGATCCATGCAATCTCGGTTCTTCCTAAAACCTTTCGTAGCTTCTTCTTCAATGAACCTTCAATATGATTTAAAATAATTCTCGACAATACTTTCACGGGTACAAACAGCGATAAGCCTCTTCAATTTTTACATTGCGTTTTATCTCCTTTCTTTGGTAGTTTAGTTACCAATCCAATCTTCCAATCAGCTGGTACTTTTTTCTGCTTCCACAGTTTCTTAGTAAAAGGATGCAACATACGTGTTGTCGTGTCAATGTCAGTTGTATTTCTTTATATATTTCCGGACTGTTTTAACTTCATTTTGAATTCAACACACCGTACTGATATTTGATTCTATCTGCTGAGAATTTGGCTCAGAGCTATCATTTCCGTCAACTATGGCATCCGATTCGCTCTGCAAGTCTTGATAAAATTCTGTCCATCTGTTCATCTGGTCGTGAGCAGTGTACCCCCTTTGCTTTTTACTGAATAGTTGTAATATTTTCTTCCGCCAGATAGTATCCATGTTATTCGATAAAGCTTCTTTACGTTTCCTTTACCTGCAGCCACGTTCTGTAACACCATTCACCTATTTCCGCGTATATCTCCTTGCACTTATTTTTACAGGTTTGTTAATAGAGTTATACTCTGAAGTGACTTCTTTTCCTTCTGACTTCTTATTTTGGAGGAGTTATGTTTTTGCTTCAGAAGTTGCCTTTGCTCGATAAGATTCCATGTTTCTTTGCTCATCCAATCCTTCTTGAGGTTAGCTTTGTACCCCATGGTTTCCTACTGACTTCCAGTGAATTGCTTTTGAGGGTCTACCAATTTGTTTCCACATCCTCATCCTCTGTGTTTATTTCACTTAACACCTGGTACCTATTTCGCAGCTCGAGTATGATTTGGTTTCTAACCTCCTTCTCTCTGATTTTACTGGTATCGAATCTCTTGTCTTTTGATTAATATTTTCGTTTGTGGGCAAGTATTTTTAACCTGATGATGGCGACTACCAAGTGATGGGTCACTCTCGATATCTGCACCTCGGTTATTACGCATATCAATAAGGGATTTTCTCCATGCTTTCTTAATAGAAAAGTGATCTATCTAATTTGAAGTATTTTGATACCCAAGTAATTTTGTAGCGTAATTTGTGCGGAAATAATGTTCCTCCTATGACTAGATCTTGATCAGCACACAAGTTTATTAGTTTTTTTCCATTTTCATTCTTTTCCTCTACTCTGTGGGGACCTGCCATAGTTGTTACAACCCACCTTGGCATTTAAGTCTCCCATTACAATAACGATATCTCGTTTCTTAGCCTTGTTGATAATTATTTATTTATCATATGCCTTTTGGCGAGGTTCAGGGCATGAGACCTGCTCTTCCCCCTAACCGTTGGTCTTGGTTAAGGGAATTGGGAAGGTGATATGTTGGGTTGCAGGGAATTTATGGTACCGAACCGACATTTGTCTGGAGTTGGGGAGACTGTGTACAGTTAAAACAAAGGACGATTGAAACAAACAAATATTTCGCGAACCGCGAAATATTTTATGGGGTGAGGGGTTCAAGGAGCGAACAAAGTGGTCAACAATTTCGAACACGAACCTCAGTGTTGAGTCGTTCACCGCTCGTTGCAGTTGTTTATATGAGGCCCTATTGTATTTTGATGACCACAAGTAAATATTTTTGTTCGGAGATTTTTCCAATTATTGTGGTTTCTATTCAAGTGAGAGTATTGAGAGTGTTTTTGTAATCGAAATGAAGCTTGTAGAATACGGCATCGTGACTAATTTTAATGTCATTAGTATCACCATGAGTATATACTGTTTTTACCTAAAGGAGGGGTTGGGGACGGTTGAAGCAATATATTTATTTAATTTTCTTGTTTTCTATATACCGAGTGTACGTGCAAGAAAGATTTCGAGAGGGCAGACTGACTTGTTGAGGTATAAAGACGCTTATAAGGAGGTAAAAGTAGAATATTCATTACAAAAAGCGGCAGAGAAGCTTGGAGTAAACCACTGTTCGCTCCTAAGATATATACGAAAGCGAGATGCATCTGGCGAGGAAGAAAATCAAGACATGGGATATACAACACACAACCGAGTTTTTAATGAAAAACAGGAGCGAGAGCTTTCAAAAAGCTAGATTTTTGTTTGATTTATGACTAATAAAAATCCAAGAAATGTTTTCTTTTAGTTTATTCTGAGATTATGTTCTTTCACTTTGTTTTATTTAAAATAAATAGTGTTGATTTTTGGTTGTTTTTGTTAATTACGTTTGTTAATTGTGTATCGATGTTAAGTAGTCAGATTGTCACTGACGGCTGATAATATACATTTTAAGTTGTGAGTCGTAAAAACGTTAAAGACTGATTAAAAATATCGTTAAGAGTATTCAAAAATTGAAGACTGATTAATATTGTCGAATGGTGCCATAATTATTCTTAGAATTAGAATAAATAATGAATAAAATATCTTGCAATATTATATTTTGATTTATTTGCATGTGTTTCAACTGACCCCAATCATGCATGTGATTCTCTTTTTTTTTTAAATTTGATCTACTACTAAAAATAACACAGCGGGTATTAAAATGGCCTAGTTCCGTGGGATTTCTAGTGCCGTAAAGGAACTGCCTCCTCAAGAACTGGGCACAGGCTCGCATGCGTTGCTGTCAGTATCACAGTACCCTCTCCAAGAAATATCAGAGTATAATAATCCATCATAGCCATGCCATCCGGCACATGTATTTGAACCTACCAAATACATCTGCATCAGCTGATAAAATACCTTGACGAGTTCATGGTCGCCGGCCATGAACCAAGTCAAGACGATTCGGAGCGCCGCCTTATTGTCACCACAAAGATCCGAATGTTCATCGACAACACACACCACAAATTTTCATCCTCTTATCCTCTCTCGAAAAGCTAGTAACCGCTCCTTCTCCGTAGTAGCACGTGGAGATTTTGCATGGCTGCCCCCTATCTTCACAACCCACCTTGTCTCCTCTCGCCGTCTCTCTCTTCCCGAATCCTCTCGCCCCCGCCCCCCGTCCCCAAAGTCAGTTTTCCGATGAGCGCGCAAATGTCAAGAAGGGTGCACACTGACCGCGTGCCGTCTACGTCACTCCTATCGATACTCGGTAAATTATTATTACCAATGCATCCACTTAATTAGAATACTTACTCTATTTACCCTCTTTATGGGTAAATTTTCGCACAATGGTACCATAATCATCTAATATCGTGTAAATCATACACATCTGTAAAATTTCAGCTCGATAGATTGAGGGGAATTGATTTAAAATTCAGTTACAACATGAACTAGCTAACAGGTGAAGTTGAATAAAAACTTGTTAAATACATCAGAATAGTGTCTGCTTTTAAGAGAAAGAAAAAACATTTTGTCTAAACAAACCTACAATGGACTTTATTTAGCGACAGTGGTCAAGACCTTAACCTACCATTGATGAAGATTAAACTTAAGTAAGGATTTTCTTAAATAAAATGAGTTCTGGTAATTTTATCTTCAATTTTTGTTTTACATTATTGATAAAAGAATAAGTTATTTATATTTTTATTTATTGTTCCTTAGTCGGAGAGACTGTGACTGGTTTAACTCTAACTATGGTCCATTACTCTACACGAACGGTTACGTGTTTAGGTAAAGATCGAAAAAAGGAAGATAAATTCTAGTATATACTGTAGTGAGCTGGTAAAGTCAAATCTCATTGGTTTCGGAGCTCTCGGTTAATGCTGAGGATTACCACAATGAATTAGTGAAAATATATACTTCACTTCAAGTAGTAAGTGTTCTTGTTCTGTAATCACTGAACCTGCTCAATGAAAATAATACTAGTTAAGGTTTTTCAGTTTTCTGTATGTATTTTTTTATACCGATAATTAGAGTGTTTCAATAGCTTTAACTTTTATATTTTTAACAGATTTTCATTTGTTTTGTTTTCTCTTCACGTTTTTAACTAATTATTTACTTGGTCAGTATAGACTATCTGTGCTTGAGTTTTCAGTTATTACAATTAATTTTCATGACCTTATGAGAAATCTTCTCTGTTAACCATCAAAATAAAATATACATTTTTTTCAACTTTTTATTTAACATCCATTGAAGGTAAAACCGATTTTATGTTCCAACAATGAATTTCATGATATCACTCCTTATTTAATAATATAAACTGGAAAAATCATCATTATCATGCGCATTAATACGTAAATGTTTCCTAGGTATTTCGTTCCTTTTCTACCTTAACAGGCGGAGCAAATCGCACAAATGAAGTATCGCACTTAAGAGCATTACCGTATGAGGCATGTTGATAACTCCCTTTCATTTCATCTTTCACCTTTTTCTTCCCGAGATAACATCATTTTAAAAAAATACGTAAAGAAAAGACGCTATTCGACTTATTTATCCGAAAAGGATGTTACTTTACTTGCGTTCTGACATTTGAAAGCGCCGAGGCGCTGCTGCTATAAACAATATTCATAGGTGAGTTACGTGATGGTCCATTACGTATTATCGTATACTATCCATAACTGTTCTAATGGGCTGTTACGATTTGAGAAACTTTTACCTGCCACTGGTTGTCGAAAGGCACGAATTGAGAAACCCTTCGAGCAAGACCCGATTTGAGACACTCCTTTATCTGGCCATTTGGGACAATAGGAACCCTTTTTAACCGCGCAGGTAGTCATTTTACCCAGTCCTACTTGAAAATTAAGAACATTTCTTGAGAGTTTGCAGTTGTCATTCTTCATAAGACTTGATATTTTGATGTATAAGTTACAGCCCGATAGCACAATCAGCCTCTTTGTAAAGAGCCTGGCCTTCGCGTCAATGAATAAAATGATGTACTTATTCATTATTTATATTTTATAAAGGGGCTCACTCTCGGCCGCCAGATAATCGAATTTTCGGCTACTCAAAAAAAATTGATTACATTCAATGGATTATATTTAGAATATGGGTAACAGTTTTATAATATTGGCTTCAATTTTTCTAGAGAAAATAACATAATGTTATATGTTGAAACTACAATTCAGGATTGTAATAATTTATAGCACTCTCTACAATTTGAAAAAAACATGATAAATTTTCAATACACATTTTCAAAAATGTTTACCAAAAGGTTTATAAATATTTCACATTATCATAGAGCTATGATATCAATTTAAAAAAGTTTACTTTATTAATATAAACAATGACCCGGATCGTTGTGCTAACGATACTAAAACAAATTCCAATTTCATTAATTAAAAACTTTTTCATTACAATAATTGCAAATTACAATAATTTACAATAATAAAAAACAATTTGCAATAATTGCACATTTTAACCTCTAGATGGTGAATTTGTTATTATTGTCTTTATCTTATAAACGTACGTTTCAATGGATTGTCTTTCTCCTTGGGGCGTTTGACATGATACTCGATGGTATGATAATTCTTCTTTCGTTAATAAATGAATAAATGATTATTAATGAAATGACCATAAATATATGAAATAATAATAATAATAATATATCCTCAATAAGTTTTTCCGGAACAAAGCGTATACCTCATCACTACAACAAACAATTACAACCAGTGATAAAAACTATACACCCTGTCACCTGAATGAGCCTCTACCCCAAACAATACAAAAAAATAGAATGACAACCTGGCAAGATAAACCAATACATGGGAACTACCCCCAACCAACAGACCAACAGCAAAATAAATAAAGTAGAATCAGTTAAGTGGTTAATGAACGGCAAATTATTCTCAGAAACAGAAGGCTTCATAGTATCAATGCAAGACGGAGTCACACCAATAAGAAACTATAGGAAAATAATCCTGAAATAAATCGGAATTACAGATTCATGTCGCCGATGTAACCAAACCAAAGAAACTCTCGAGCATATCATTGGTGGTTGCACACAGTTGGCCCAAAATGATTACAAAACTAGACACGATAACATGGGANCCCATACCACCAGACCATCTGTATAAACCTCAACCAGTCCTGCAAGACGATTTGAAAGCAAATATTTTGTACTGGGACAGAAGCATTCTCACTGACCTAACAACAATTCACAACAGACCTGATACCATCCTTTGGAAAAGAAAAGAATCAAAAGTGTATCTCATCGATTTTGCTGTCGTAAATTACAACAATCTAGAAAAAACAAAGAACGACAAAATATCAAAATACCAAAAACTAGCCTTTGAAGTAAAAAAACTCTGGAATGCTCAAGAAGTGATCATAATGCCTATCATTTTATCTACCCTAGGACTAGTACCCCAATCCCTGTTCGACTCCATTAAAAAAATCAAAATCAACACCAATATAATAAGTAGATTGCAACACAGCGTCCTTCTGTCCTCAACCCACATTACCAGAAAGTTCTTGGACCTGAAATATATTCTTCCTCCCAGCAGAACTTGATTTAATAATCCATTGCTGAGAGAAAAACCAACACAAGTTGAGAGAACTAAATTAAAATAATAATAATAATATTAATAATAATAATAGTAAAGTTATTTAATGAAACGTGTATATTCAATAGGTTGGTGTCTATGAAGTAAGTGTAATATAAAGTGTTATTAGAAAGCATATATCACAATTCTCAAATAGAATCAGCTTTTGTGTATAATATAAATAATGCACGAAATACAGAAAAAATCAATGTTTATCAATTTAGAAAATATATACTGAGCACTAATGAACTACGTCTAAAAGCAATACCTATCACTAATTTATTTACAGATAATTTAACAACATACTTAGTATTTATTTGTTAGCGAACAAATCCAAACGAGAAAAATTGTTTATCTAACCAATGATAGAAATCTTTGCTGTACAAGTGTTTCTGGTACATATCTAGCCATGCTCTTCGAAAGAAACGACGGATGGTAGGATTTATATTTAACATTTTTGTGTACTAAATTTAAGTTTCCTTTCTCACTGAACGTCGTATAAATAAAAATTTCACCCATATTTAACACTCACTTTAATTATCCCTGCTAAAACTTATCAATATTTAACTTTTTTAACTATACACGAATATTTTAGCCGCACAATGAGACACATGTAACTGTGAAGACAACTGGCACCCCATTCAAAGCAGTTCTCGAGAGAATGGCAAGGGTATGAGTAATGCGGATTTGAAATTTCCGGAGTCGGCCCTCAGGTAAACAAGGAAGTTTCTCAATTCATGCCTAGTGACCCTTTTCCAACATTTTCTATAGTCAAAATAGTTTCTCAATTTGAGTCTGCCTGTTCTGATGCCCGTTAACATTGTTTAATGCTAAATATGAAACTGAGTAACCTTGCCTGTTACTAACAGAGTGGGGAAAGTAGTATCTGCCATCCATGTAAATAAATTAGTCTTGCTAATAACATCTTTGAGCAGCGTTCTTATCGGTCGGATAGCACTACTCGGATTACTTATCCATCCGATAATGGTAGATTGTCTTTCACCACGCTCTACCTGTTGGAAAACTCCGCTACCGAAGACTTAACAATAACCCGACGAAACGTGAGCGGATAAGCATAATCGGGGCGCGTGATTCAAATATATACTAAACTATTTAACCTTAAGGATAAGTAGTTTCTTTTGTGTGTTTCATTAATTAACTCATTCTTTGAAACAGATGTTACTTTAAGTGATATTTAAAATAAGACTAAAAGAAGTCTCAAATGAGAGAAAAGGAATAGAAATTTAAAAAACCCAAATAGTTAAAGCTTACGAAATGTTTTTCTGCCATAATAATGTCACACGAGGTGTACATTTTGGGTGGAAAAATATTAATTGATAAATGTTTTGGGAATCGTCCTTTTTGTATTGTTTTTCAATTAATGTTTCCTTCGAGTTTCTTCCATTTTCTGCCCGCTCCTTGATGAACAAGCATGCATTGTAACATTTTGCGTGGTAGTATCTGGTGTTTTGTAAACAAACCGTGTCACTGCCCCTAAGTTCTCATCTTTCTTGAGCGTTTCACTGTTAAATCTCGCAAAAATGGGTACGGTTTGCTACTGGAAGTCGTCGTACCCAATGTAAAAGCGTGGCGGTGAAAAGCGCAAGATTTTTTCATGGATTAGTGAAAACTCGGTTAGTTACCCGCTCTCCAAGTAAGCAATAGATAGTGGAAGGATGGTGAAAAACTGCCGAAATCAAATTTAACGTTCATATTGTAACATCACACCACAAACCCTGATGCGGTGTGGGTATTTTGGTAGAAGCGGGATTCACATAAATACCACAATTCCTATGGTAGTTTTTATTGCTGCCACCAGCTCAGTTTCCCGGATAATTAAACACACGTGTAATAACAATAATTAATGATTTAATACAAATTAAATAGAAATCTGAGTATTTACAAACGTAGACAAACTCTCAAAATCATTAATACATATATAATTATGTTATTACACAAGTAATGCTATCAGAAAGCATTAATGACACATATATAAATTTAGTTGAAGATAACTAATTTGTAAAAACCCTCTAGGTTATCTGAACCTCTAAAATTACAAGTTGCTTTCTCGAATAACGAACTGTTACAAGTTACCTCACTCCTAACTAGTAATAAGTTTATCTAGACTACCTCAGCAGCCTCATGATCATCGAGTCTCTGCCACCGATGCTAGACAGGTAACATCTCAAGTAACTTGCGGACTCAACTCACACGAACAAAGTCCTCGAGGTTCCCTCAATCCTTCCAATATATACAGAAGAGGAAGTCACGTGACCAGTAAGTAACCACGCCTTCGCTGCCACAACATGCAATCCAATCCTCTTGTTCACCCCTCAGCTTTCCTGGGAACGCAATGATCTCCTCGCGAGGACGCCACTGCCGATCCACGCCAGGTGTTGAACGCACCTTTCACTTGAATCGGTCATTGTCTCTGCAGTTGGTGACGGTACTTCATTCACAACGTCTTAACATTCTTCTTTTCTGAGGTCCACCGACATTCCATAGTGGGCCTTGCCTTGGTCAAATTTTCTTCCACAGAAATAGTGTAATACAAAGGGAATCGTGCGCTGGCCACACGCATTCGCCGACATTCTTCGAGAACAATCGTACCTCCCTTAGGAAGTGAAAGGGGTACTTTCAAACAATACCTCAATAAATGAAGAGGCTTAGAGTTAGTCACCTTCTCTCGTCCGCAGCATCTGGCTTAGTTCCTCAATGGCACTTCAGTGAACGGCGTAAAATTAACAATTCACAAACCTCTAAAATGTTTTGGTTCTGACATTACAATATCATACAGACAGGCGCGCACTTACGGGGAGGGCTACAGAGCCCTTCCATCAAACCTGAAATTTAAAAGCAGCAAGATGAAAATTTGATTTTGTTGTTGTTTATCTATATAAATAAAAATTAAATGCTGTTCTTTGGTAAGCGCATCACTTGAGAACAGTTGGACTGATTTGGCTAATTGAAAAAAGTGTTCATAATAGCCAGAACAATGTTTTTAGGGAAAGAAAATTAAAGAAATTGGCCGGTAAACTGAAAAATTCCGGAAAAATTGAAAAATTGCTTTTCTCTGTGGGGTTTTGTATGAACTCAAGACCATAACTCACGATTCAAACGATGGATATGCGTCATTTTTTTTGTTCATTATAATCCTGGAAAAGTTTTCAGGAAAAAAATTCGGGACAATTACAAAGGACAGTCGGACAAACTGCAAAAATCATGGAATTAATTTAATGAAAGAAAATAAATCATTTGATTGACATGAAATTCACACACGCACATACACAGTGGCGGAAATTAGGGGGGCGTACACACGTTTTGTAAGAAAAAATAAACACTTTATTTGAACCCTCTAAAACATGAATTATAAAAAAAATTATAATAACCTTGCTTTTGTGTCACCTAATTGCCTTTCCTTTAATTTATATCGAGGTAGCAACAAATTGTCCTCTCAAAGTCTATCTGCCTTCTAATTCAAATTTTGTTTTCGTCCGATATCGGATAAAAATGAGTTTCCGCATAGTAACATCAGATTAATGGTTAGTTTAAAGTTTTTTATACTGGAAAATGGGGTATGTGGAGGAAGCATTACAGTGGAGAAAGCATTACAGTGGAGAAAGCATTACAGTGGAGAAAGCATTACAGTGGAGGAAGATCAATAGTTGATGTACATCCAGCGTTGCTATCAACAATTGATAAGTGTCCTTAGAGCCAATTATCAATGCCGGTTTCAGGCTCTGCGCGTGACCTTGATGGAGAGGTGGTGGCCTAGGGTTAAATTGAAACTGTTTTAAAAACGTATCATTAGTGCCTTGCGCAGTAGCATGGCTAGCGCAACCCGAGACATGACACACGTGCAGCCAAACGCGCTATCAGAACATGAGTGGCAAATACATCTTGAAGATTGGTGAGTTACTAAACCCATGGATACTGTGAAATTTATTCGACAGTTTGTCGCGTGTATCCGTTCGTTACAGTGCATGTGTCTCTGTAGTTCTATCTAATGTTCCGGTGTTATACTTTCACGCGGGCAATATTGATTCGAGGCTTAAATGAGGCGTTCAACTGGAAAAACCTTGTTTGACATTTTCGCAATTAAACAGAAGATAGTAGCAACAAGTCATACTGTACAATGCGACACCGCCGCCTTTGTAGATACTGTTTCCACGTTTAGTTCTGTAGAGGCTGTTCCATTAAATACTGAATCAGAAGTTTCAACTACCTGTGTGTCCAGCGTGGCTAATATTCACAGTCAGCTTCAGCATACAGATCCACTTCATGGTAAGCAAGTAGTATTAGAATTTTTCAAATATGGTCCATTTCAACCTTCGCTCAACGAATATCCAGAAACAAAAGGAAGATAGTTCAGAAGTTCGAGGATCGCAGAATATATGTGTCTAGAATATAGAGTTTCTGGAGAGAAAGCATTTTGTTTCCCTTGTCGATTATTTGGAATCAAAGATTGCTATGATGAGAAATTTATTTCAACGGGGTTCAACTGAAAAAGAAACCGTTCAACGCTTTAAAGAACATGAAAGATCCTCATCTCACCTTAATACTTTGCAACGTTGGCACGAGGGACTAAAAGTCAAGGAAAGTGTTGTGAGTAAGATATCTACCCAACATCACGAAGAAATCAATAAAAACGCGATAATTTGAAAATTCTCTTTCAGACTTCGCTTTTCCTGACAAGACAAAGTTTAGCACTAAGAGGACACAGAGAAAGTGAGAGTTTAGCTAACAGAGGTAATTATGTGGAATTATTAAAGCTGAGATCAACTTATAATGTGCTATTGAAAAAAAATGTTTTTGGATAGGAAGAAGTTTTTTAAATATGTTCATCATGATGAACAAAATTATGGCAAATTATGGCAAATCAAACGCGACACAGTATTCTAGAATGTGCTAAGAAAAGTAAGCATTTGTCCATAATTGTCGATGAAACGCCAGACGTTTCACATCATGAGCAGTTAACTCTTGCAATAAGATATGTCACTGAGGAACTGGAAATCAAAGAACGATTTCTTGGGTTTTTTAAAACAGACTTGACTGATGGTGAAACTTTGTACATGTTGCTTCTCTCTATTTTCGAAAAACGTGGTATCAGTCCTCGAAATATAATTGCTCAGTGTTACGACGGAGCAGGTAATATGAGCGGTATTTACAAAGGAGTGGTAGCGAGAGTGAAAGAAAGCAATCCCCACATAATGTATGTTCATTGCTACATGCATTCTCTAATGCCGTTGTAGCACCTAGTAGACGTAGTACTTACTTTGGAAGAAATGGAAGTTACGGACCCAAAAACCGGTGGAGAAGCTCACGGTTTCATAATGTGTATCAATAAGTTTGAGTTCGTTTTCGCATTAACTGTCATGAAACGTGTGTTTGAAAAGACGAATATTCTTTCAAAATACATACAAACTCGAGATGTATCAGTTCATGGAGTAGTTGATATTGCCAATAGAACATTAAGGTCTTTAGCTGGTTATAAAAATTAATGTGAATTCAAGAAACTTTGGTCTGAAGCACTTACCTTTTCACAAAACTCACAGTTTCGAGGGACCTACTGTTCCACGCAAGCGGAAAGTTACGCAGAAAATTGGCGGAGGAGATATTCACCCAAAATATGATTCACCTCAAGACTCTTGGTCAAGAACATTTTACTACCCACTTCTAGACACCTTCTCTGAGAACATCAAGTCGCGTTTTGAAAAAAATCAACTGATTTTACTGTGCCATATGGAAACATTACTGACGGCTTCAATGGAGAACAACAAGGTTTGTAGTGACATTATCAAAGAAGCTTGTTCAGCTGTGACTGAAGCATTTGGTATTGACAGTGAAACTTTATCTGCAGAAATTGATGTTTTCTCTCGAAAAGATCTTGAAGAAACAGATCGTGAACTTATTTCAAAGTTAGTGCTACAATTTAAGTCTGAAAACATTCACAATCAGAATGTATTTCCAAACCGTTTCCAGCTTTTAAGATTCCACTTAACTATCCCGGTATCCACTGCATCGGCAGAACGATCAGTGTCTTGAAAAAAGTGAAATAGTATTTGAGGAATACAATGCTTCAAGAACGTCTATCGCACCTGTCAATGTTGGCCGTTGATAAAATGGACCGCAACCTGGCTGGCTGTGTGGAAATGTCCTCCAGGCGAAAGCAATGACACTTAACCTTTAAAAGTGTAAGTAAATATATGACTATAAGAAGCTTATTTTCTACGTTTAGTTTTTATATCTAACACAATATTTATTTTTCCTTACGTATTGCGTAATGTAATATGGTACGAAACGCCCTTGAGTAAACTCGTTTTCGACTTGGGCTAATTATTACTTTTGGGTTTTGTTTTAAACAAGCAACTCTTTTGAAAGTTATGTTTTTAGTACTACTTATAATGTGAGCACTTTTGTTAAAGCAGATAAGTTGGCAAAGTAAATCTTACCGTATAAAAATCTTACCGTATTAAATCTAAATTTGAAAATTTTGTTTTCTTAATTTTTTATTTGCTGATTTATGTAATAATGTTTACATCATAAGAGACATTACATGACTATCGTCTCGTAAAGCCTGTGTTCTCTTTCTGCCACCTAATGTTTTTGAGTCTACTCAATAGTTGCGCGTAAGTACTCCACAACATTTTCAATGCTTCATTAATCTCGTATATCCAATCTATAAAGGAGCGAAATACCTTGTATTTTTCTTTAATGTCTATCATGGTATGTGATACCACCTTTAGTCCCGGCTGACTGCTACTTGTCGGTATATATTTTTTGCCCTCCCCCATTTTAAATTCCTAATCGCCACCGCAATGTCGAACTGGGTAGGGTACGCTCAATCGTTTCTACAAATATACTGTAGTACAAATTACGGATTAAAAATCATTCAAATGCGTCAACCTTTTTGAAAATCTCAAACGGTTTTCCGAGACTCAAAACCATATTGTCTGTGGAATTTTCTTGGAGGGGCGGTCATGACCCCCATGACATTCTTCTTTTATTCTAGTGCCTAAAAGACACTAGCACTGGATTTTTCTCCCTATGCTTTCAGTGAGGCACCTTTATCAAATGGGTAAAGACTTGCAGAGTGGAGCGGAGAGATTTCCGCTACTTCTTGCGCGACCTTGACGCCTGCGGGGGGTCACAATGTGTGTTAATAGATGGGTATATTGAGAGACATGCGGAAGACGGCGAGTAATTTCTTTTACGGTGCTTTACTTGCATTTCTACGGACCGATTATTAATTATATTTATTTTCTACTGCTTCCGCACTTCTTAAAAAAATGGTCGCATCATTTTTAGTGCATTTTTTTTTCAATTCTTTTTCGCCTGGAGGGCTAATCCATATTTACAGATAATAATGATGAATAATTAATTAAATGTTGACTTTATTTACTGTCACTATTATATAATCAAAATAATATAATAGTTTAATATATTTAATTAATCATAAATAAATTTGGGAAAAAACTGCAATAAAAGCAATTACTTTTCTGACGTTCATTCAGTACATCGGTATTTCTGTAAAAATACTCCCACTTTTCTGAAATAGGTTCCCTGAATTTATACGTGTCCAGATTTATACATGAAAATATCTTTTCAATTAATGCATTTCGAATTGCAATGTTATAAATGATTACTTCAAATATTTCGTTTACTTCCTGAAAATACGTTCATCGTATCACAATATCATTTGTTCGTTTTGGTGAGTAATTAACCGAATTTCGCAAAACAGTGCACAACGATACGAAGTAAGTATTCGCCAACTTAATTGGGAAGTACTTGCCATTAGCGTCACAAAAACATTTCTTCAGAAAGTAATTGGAAACAATGCAAAAGATAAAATATTTTTGTTTGGTTTTATTCACGTTGTAATTATTTTCACAAGACCAACTGTCTTATTTACAGGAAGACATTAATCCTACCGTATTTTGGGTATCATTTAAGTAACTGAAATATGCGTATTAAGAACAATGCTGGGGATCGATAAGAATGTTCTTGCACTTCACTGCGTAGGCTACTTCATCCACACTTCAGGTCGTGGTAAGCAGAGACTCCAAAAAATTACAGTACGTCAAACCACAAATCGCCTGGCTTTCAGTCCTGCATTTATCCGCTCTTAAATCTTCCATTCGCTCTTAAAACACCTTCGACAGCCGCCTAGGTCGTCTAAATTGACGAGCCGATCCTGTATGTTTGAGATTCGATGGTGAATGTTTGTGTTATATTGTGAATTTGCATTGTCTTGTGTATTTGATTGCCCGTGTACTTGTTACGAACTAAACATGCTTTCTGAATTTGAAATGAAGAGTAGGGAAGTATCATAATATCGTGTAATTTTGTATGTACAATTCTCTTTTAATAATCAAAATATTATCAGTTTTGAACACAGATGAGAGATTGTCGTAAAGTTAGTCTGATTAAAACGGTAAATTGAAATTTTATTTTATTACTTAAAATTAACTGTTTTGGAACAAAAAATATTGAGTCCCAATCATGTGAAGTATTTTGGAAGGTAGTTATTGATAAATTACATGGAAGAGTACATTTTAAAAACTAATTATATTTGCGTTAAATCATTATGTCAGTATATTTTACCATTGTTAAGAATTGGCATCTGTATAAGGTATTTTTTAATTATTTAAAAAATACGAAAATAGTCACCATTTAGTGTATTTGCTTCGCTATCGCAAATGTGACGTAGCACTAAGGGAACAAGGAATTGAATCATCATCATTGTGATGCAGGTGAAAAATCCTAGGGCTCAGACTGCTGCACATGCCGTATGAAATTCACAACTGTGGGTGGAGGGGGAGGTAGTGGAATGTTACATATATCTACTACCCCCTCCACTTCCCAAGTACTCTCCAGCCACCATAACACACGTAACTATTGTGAGCAATATTTTGGAACAAGAATTTTTCTCCTTTTTATTTGCCGAACCTTCTGACTCTTCTAATTCGTCAGAAGTTTATACCTACCAGACTAATACCCATTGTAAGTGAAGTTTTTATGTATAAGAAAACTGCTGTCAAAGTTTAAAAATTTGCATTCAAAGCAGTCAAAATTTTCAAACACCTTTGTAACTATATCGAAAGTGCCAGAGGGACACGAATATTTGGACACATTGACTGGACTGTAGTTCCAAGTCTGACAGTGTAGGAGCTATCATGTAGTCTTCCTATAATTTTAAAAGCAAATGAGTATCTAAACTGTAATATTTCTAATTTAGCTAGTTTGAATCATTCCGTTAGAAAAATATTAACTCCATAGCAATGCGGGAACATGTCTTCCACGCGCTCCCACCATTGCATGTTGATATTGTTGTATAAGTCATGTTTTACAAGTAATATCCGAAAGAACATTTGAATTACATTCCGTTTCTATAGATTGAAAATTTGATCCAGAATTAGGTTCAAGTCTTCGCGAACGCGGCCTTCCCTTAAATGAGAACATTGACGTTTTGTATTCGAAAACAAACCTTTCCAAGTATCATGAAAATAACTCGTAATGTAAGCGTGCTAGGGAGAGAACTAGGAATAGAACACTCATACTAAAGATATGAAAATTATTAAATGAATCCCAGGAATGAATATTGATAACAAGAGCGAAATTTAATCCGCGCAACATTCCACTCAACATCCTCACATGAAAAAAGATTCGTTGAAATAAGTTATTAGATAAATAAACATTCAAATAAAGTACTCATTTCTTGAAGTAGAGAACTTTTTCCCTCCGAGTACACCGTGTTCGCCCACTCCGGAAACCTTGTCTAAGGACAGCGCCTCGAGTGGCCAGTAGTGAAACTGACAGAGGCGCGCGAGTCGTGCAGTAGTCGAGGAGTGGAGGCAGGCAACGGCTCTTCTGGTCTCCTGCGTAGACTGCGCGCGTCGGTGGAAGTGGCGGCAGCGCGGTGGATGTGGCACGCGAACCGCACAGACTCCCAGTCGATTATTCGGTGTGGTGTGGCAGGGACATGGTTCTCAACTGGCGATGGCCGGCGGCGCGTCGCAGCGGTCGGGCAGATCAGAGGTGCTTACTAGCAGGATGGGATCGTGGCTCTGTCGAAATGGACAATGGTGAGTGGGCACCATAATGGAAAATCGATTCAGTACAGAAATACGCTTGGGTTGGTGAATTCATGACTCTTTTAAGAATTCTTCAGATGGAGAAAATATGTTTGTTTGAAGATCTTCGTAGATTGGGAAATGTGCAGTCGGTATCAATAATTCGAAATACAAGTCAATTTGTATGAATTGCAGATTGCAAATATATTTGCTATTTAATCCTGTTATGTATTTTATTCTTCAGTAAAAATATGAATTCCAATTTCCATTTCTTTGGTTTTTATTTCTGAAGATAATTTGTTTGCATTTTGTCGGATTATTTAGTTTTAAACAATACTTGTTTTTGGATTATGGACATATGAGAATAATTTCTAATAATTATTTTAAACTAGACATATTTCTGTGGATATTACGTTTTCTTTTAGAATTTAGAGACCAATATTATGATTAACCTTTGTATATACTTCTACAACGAAAGATAAGCTCTGACTGATCATCGTATAATTTACATGATTAAAACTGATTGACTGTATAAAAAGCACATATTATGACTGTTCCTGAATTAATTTGAAATTATTACTAATAACTTCACTAAGAAAAAACACGATTTTTTGCTACCATAATTGATTGTTTTCAATCAAATTCCCCTATTTTTTCGAATTATCAAGTTCATCGATGTTATCACTTTCGTTTCTTGCTCTGAGTAGCAAATGTCACCCCGATAAAAACCACGCGTCCGCGTATTTTTAAAACACTAGATTTATTTGTTGGTTATCTGGAAAAGAATCATGAATTAGAAATTGAAATATTTCTAAAGGACCATCTGAAGGGCTTTCTGGTTAAGATGTCAATATTCTTGAAAGTCCAAATTCCGTTCACCTGGAACTTCTTAAAATTCTCAAGGAAAACTACGTATCCCATTGTATCAGTATCCCCAATGAACGTTAACTACGTATTAATATGTATCAGCTTTTGTACATTTCTCTTTACGACCCTAAATTTTAAAATTATACCCCGCATGTCTGACTCATTTCTTAGAAATACTATTCTTAAAATTTAAGGTATAACATTAAGCTTCCATAGACGTAACTTCACTTTTTATTTCAATTCCATACGATGAAGGCTTGGATTCATTCAAGCACTTTCTTCGGCGGGACTTTGATTTAGTATTTAATGTTGAATTACTTGTCTTCAATGCTTGTCGCGTGAAATGTTCATAAAAGTAGATACCAATTTATTTCATACAACAGTGATTGGTTGGTTCGTAACTACTTGTCGAAGTACGTATTTTCTTTACTATTCGCGACAAAAGTTTTGAAAACAAATATTTCAATATAAGTGTTAAATCATATTCAGTGATAAGATAGTTAGTACGTTTATTTTTATTAGGATATACAATTGTAAAATATGTATGGAAGCAGTTGGCACTGAAATACCGCTACAAAAACCAAAACTTATTTTATTCGTTTTAGTGTATGACTCAAATAAAAGCTTTTTTATGTATTATTATTTTACTTTTAAATATTAGAATTTATTTATTTATTTGTTGAAATAATTAATCATGCTTGTTCATATATATGTAATACTAAAAGTACTTTTTAAACACAAACTTTTATTATTGTAAATAAGTTGTATAAATGTAATAGCGTCCGTGTGATACACCTTCCGATAGCATATCATCTTTTGAGAAGGGACCGTAATGATAATATAATAATTTTCTTCGCTGTTCGTAATGATAAGATAAGAAGTTATAGCGAAAAGGCGTAGGTTATGCAATTCGTTGTACTTAATTGCATGAAGAGACGGATTGCATTTCAGGGGACGGTTCTCGGAAATAATCCGCCATTAGTTACCTCGAAATAAAATTGTCATGAAAAAAGCTTTAAAAAATGATTTTATTTGAGTTAGACATCATAATATTGGCGTAGACTTTATATGTGTGTGCCAAATTTCAGCTCAATTGGTCGGGCGAAACTCGGGCATTAGAATGTATTGAATTGTAAAACTGATAAATATAACAAAATATCTAAAAATATAACAAAATTATTGCCATCTTGCTCGTGCTTAGCTTAAAACGAGGTAGGTCTCTGAAACCCCACCATATGTGATCATATTCAACATTGATGCATCGACTCGTATGGACTTCAATCAAATTCGTTCATTCAAATCGGAATGCTTTTCTACAGATTGGAACGAAAGAAACATTTAAAAAACGAGAAATTAATGTTTTCTTAATGCCAATTAAACGGAAGTAACATTTTAACAGAACTAAATACTTTAGTACTTGTTTCTGCCTCGAGTTTAAAAAGGTTGCTATGGCAGCTAGTTTTGTACGATACGCATTGCCAGAACTAGAATGAGTCATTTTGAAAACGACCAAAACTAGTTGTGGTTAATTGCGTCTACTAAAACTACTTTTGGTCGTATTTTTTCGTCCGATGGCCGAATTGGGGTTTTATGCGAAATATATGGATTTACATATATTTATTAAATTATTTATCTGAATAGCGACCCTGCCCGGTTTCGCACAGGAGTTTTTGTTATGAAGCCTTTGAAAATACATTATAATATATAAGAATATTATATATAAAAAGATTTAGAATAAGAACTTCGTTTCTACATATAAGAATGTGAAACGTTCATATATAAAATCCGAGATGATAACTCAGTTCATGATATATAGTAAAAATGGTAACCTTTAAAAAATTACATTTCACTCTCAATGTCCCTTTAAAATCTGATTTTCGGAAATTTCTACAATACAAATGCAATATCCTGTCCAAAATTCAAATTTCATTAATCGACGCAACCACATACGTCCACCGTTTTTCACCCATTAAAAAGGAAAATATATCAAATTCCAGAAATGGGATTTTAGATATGTTATTGAGCATCATTTATACAAAAACAGGGAGTGACAACCCTATTAGTTCATGGGATATAGTGAATGCCTATAGAGGAACGAAAAGTTTCTGAGGCTGATAAGGGGCAGATGTGCACTCCTTAGAAAAAACTATTGTGTATGGCTTCGTTGAAGGTGACATGAAACGTGGTGGAGGACATTTGGTATCGGATTTCTTGTCCTGCTGGGAAAGTGTTACTAGTTTTCATATTGACCGATGCATGTGTTAAAATGTTTCATGTATTTTGCTTGAATAGGGGATTAATGGTTGTCAAGAAAATGTCTCGAGAGAATGTCACTTACACGTAACAGACAAATTATGATAATAATGATAGGAATAATAATTATATTATATATAATAATAATAAGCTAAATGCAAGTAATGAAACTGAGTTGACCAGTCTCCTGAATATCACTTCCATGTTCAGTAGAGACATTCAAATGAAACTTGGTATTGAGAAATGTGCTACTTTAAAAGTAATAAAAGGAGAGATCAAAAATGAGCCAAATGCCCTCAAATTATTAGAAAGTGATGAACAGTTCAAATATCTAAGCTCAGACAATACCTACAAGTACCTAGGGTTCCAACAAACACTGTCACTGAACAACAAGGTCAGTAAACAAGAATTGGAAAAGGTTTTCACATTTCGCCTCCGGAAAATACTAGAAACAGAACTCATTGCCAAGAACAAAATCAGGGCAATTAATACGTGTATACCAGTCTTTACGTATTCGTTCGGAATAGTGCCATGGTCCCAAACAGATCTAAATAACCTTAACATTGTAGTACGTAAAACTCTCACAAAATTCAGAATTCATCACTCTCACTCAGCTGTAGAACGATCTCTCGGAAAGAAGGTGGAAGAGGCCTCTTAGACCTTCAATCACTCTGCAATAGACAGATGACTACCATGAAAGAATATTTTCTCTCCAGAGTCACAACTTCACCATTTCACAATGCAGTATGCATATCAGACATTTCTCTCCTCTTAATCTGAATGATGACAGTTATTATCCCATTATCACCACAACCGATGAAAGGATTGAAGGATGGAAGTCAAAAGCTCTCCATGGTAGATTTCCCCATTCTCTCAACAATGCCGATAAAGACGCATCGATGCTTTGGCTCAGAGATGGGTCTCTCTTTGGTGAGACTGAAGGCTTTATTCATACAATTCAAGATCAGGTTGTCGCCACTAAGAATTACAAAAGATGTATTGAAAAACTAGACATAAATGATGAATGTAGAATATGTCAACGAATCTCAGAAACAATAGATCACCTAATAACTGGATGTTCAAATCTGGCTAATACAGAATATGTACATCGCCACAACCTAACTGCAAATATAATTCACCAGACTCTCGCAATAAAAACAGGACTTCTACTAGAAAGCCAAAAATCTCCTTATTACGACTACCTTCCTCCTCCTACCATGGAGAACGAGAGATACAGATTGTACTACGACATCCCTACTGACAAAATAATTACTGCCAACAAACCCGACATCCTCCTCCATGACTTACAAGAAAAATCTGCATTTCTCATTGATGTCACTTACCCAGCAGACCACAACATCAATAAAGCTGAATCAGAAAAAATACCCAAATACACACCTCTGGCTATAGAATACAAAGAAATATACAGACTTAATTTCATAGATATCATTCCTATAGTTATTACAGCTAATGGTGTAGTAAATAAGAATCTTAGAAAATACCTTGAAAAAAGAGGACTAAACTCAACTGAAATGATCATTAAAACACATAAATCATTTATTTTAGAAACTTGTAGAATAGTGCGCACTGTGTTAAACATATAAGATTAGCACGGAGAGAGGTATGCCGTAATGACCTTTCATTCATTATGTACCGGATGTATATCTCCAGAAAATGAATCGTAATAATAATAATAATAATAATAATAATAATAATAATAATAATAATAAAAATACTTTCTAATTAATCTGGTGATGAAGATAACTTGGTGACAGGCAAATAAAAGAGATTATAACTAATAATCTAAAGATATCCCTAAATCAAAAAATTATGCTATGAAGCATAAACATCTAAAAACACATAAAAAGGAGAGAGAATAAATTTATGCTGTAGCATACAATTATACGAAAATGATACCAACTGACTCTGTTACGAGTGGTTAAACTCAAACATAAAGGAAACTGAGTGAACACTCAGTAATTATGATGAAGAAGTGAGGTTCACAACACATATGTTCATTGTTCATTTTTGTTAAAACTATTTAATTCACAAAGAAATTCTTTTACAGTTCCGTAAATATGAACAAATATATACTTAAAGTTACATTAACAGAATTACTTAACTTGGTTTCAAAAATTGATATATAACTTAGTAGCATGTGTTCTTCACTAAGAAGTTATATTGTTACAAAAATATAAAAATAATGAAAAATGTTAAATCTACATAAACAGAGTTACCTTCTTTGATTACAAAATTAATATACAACTTAACAGCACGTTCTCTCTACTGAGATATTATATTAATACCAAAATCATGAAAATAATGAAATTACTAATTTTACATAAACACATTAGTATCAAAATAAACTGAATTACTTTCTCCTTATAAATTTTGATAGGTATCCAATAGTATGTGGTCTGTACTACTGGTACACATAATTCAAAGAAAACAAATTAAATTTTACACTGAGTCAATTTCAGAAATGTATAGATATTGAAAAATGAATTTTGAGAATGAATTTGTTGGCTTCTTGTTATTCCTGGTGAAACTGTCCATCGGCAGTTTATTCACCAGCGGAACACTTGACGTCCAATTTCTAGTTGTGGTTTTTGTAGAGATTTTTCAGACTATATCCAACAGAAGTAATGATGTGGAAAGATGTCTTCATGTATCATATGCAGAATTCTTCTAGATAAATTTGACTGAAATGGAATATTAAAAAACGTATTAGTCACATATACTCCTAAAATGTACTTGAAGTATAAGTTCACGAGCTACTAAGTGGACATTGCTCCGTTTGTTGACTCGGAGCCGAAATCTTTGTCGCGAGTCCCCTGTTTACTCAGGCTGTGACTGATGAGTAGCTGTGTGGACGAGTTTATATAGTAGTAAGATGTGCCTTGGGGCGGTTGCCTCTGATTGGCTTGCTCACTCAATTATTTTACTTCGTTTGCTTCTCCGTGGAAAGTTCTCTTTACTCTCTGGAGGGTTCTCTCTACTCTATGGAGGTTTACTGTCTTTATTCGGTGGATGTTTAGTATTCCGTGACCCTTTAGGTCGACTCACATTCGCAGTTATCACTCGTTCTTTACAAGGTTCGCTTGTAACAGACTCTGCCCGGCTTTGCACGGGAGTTTTTGTTGTAGTCTTAAGGTTTTTCACTCGTTTGAATGAAGTATAGACAAAATTAGCAAAGTCAAGACAGAGAAGGGCGATCCGTGGCTCAGTGCCTACCGTACTCGCATTCTACCTCTGGTGACGAAAGTTAGAATCCAGAGATCCAAGTAGAATTTCCACTGGTGGAATACGTGGGTTCGCGGCAGGTTTTCTCGGGGTACTCCCTTTCCCCTGCATTTTATTCCACCACAACATTCACTTCTCGACTAATTCGCCTCACACCTTATCACCCTTGTCATTCCCGTCATAGGATGCTGTGTGATAACAGGTGGTGGTTGTGTACAAGGGCATAGAGGAACCTCCACGCGGTAGCTACTGGCAGTGTGCCTCGAGACACACAAAATAAATTCTGACACGATTTCATCACTATAAAAAACGAAATAATGTCTTAATTAGCTTTTAAAATACAGCGAAAATTCTGAAAATCACATTTTACTGTATTTACCCTTTTGGGCGTGGTCACGCATTTTCATTTCGTATTATAATTTCTTTTCAGTAGTGATGACGATATCTTTTAAAGAAATTATTACAAAAAGAAATGCCAAGGATGTGCAGCTCGTGTTGTCAATCCAATTACAATAGAACTGGTTTCACGTTCAAGTTTCCTCGAAACACGAGAAAAGTGGATAAAACACATTGACTGTCAAGATTTCGTAACTATGGATATTCTAGTCATTCATGAGGAGATAATTATTATAGATTGCTAATAATGAATCGAGAATACATTTTTCCCTCTAGACTCAGGTTCCTTTGATTTTCTCGTCCAATCGTATGAACGAAATTCTTGATACACTGAAATTATGAAAGAATATAACGCCACCTAACACTTTTGCATAGCCACCGTTTGTGCCGTCATGCAGTGAATGCACAAGACTTCTACTCGAGTGAGGCCTTGATCATACTAGGCACCCGGTACGTCGAAGCGCGCGTCCATTGCGCTTTAGTTCGGAGAATCGTTGCTGGCGCGTAGCCTCGCTGGTTGGGTTAAATCGCGCGTTGCCACGAATACTCTCTCTCACATCGATACGGTAGAAGTGGGCGCTGGAATTCTCCATGTGAACGAGGCCTTACCGACGACTTTGATGTTGATTGAAGGACTCATTGAAATCGTCTCATTTACCATAAAAAAAGATGGCCATTTGAAGTAGTCCTGCGTTTTCTATGCAGATTGTATTAATTCTTTTCAGTCTCGTATTATGCCAAAATATTCACATTTGCATCAGAGTTAACTATCCAAAAACCATTATACAATGTTGAAGATATAAACTTTGAATACTCTTTTACATATAAATGTCAAACAAATAATAAATTTTCTCTCACACGAAACATCTGCGTGTATTTTAATGTTCTCAAAATAATCAAAAATATAAGAAATATTTTGTCATAGCAAAAAGTAATTTCTTAATTAGTTTAATACTAGGTCAAAGTCTGCTTTTTTGCAGTGAGGTAATTACTGGTGGCCGAAGTAGTACGAGGGCCATTCAATAAGTAACGAGACAAATTGCTGTAGCTCAAAAATCAGTTATTTAATCAATACAAAACTTTGACTACTTTTTAATATAGTCCCAGGCATCACTTATAGTTATTATAAAATGTGTATGCCTCTAGCATACAATTCCTTGGGTTGACCTCGAAACCACTTTTGCACCTGATCTTTAACTTCTTGATTGGATTGAAAATGATTTCCACATGGAGCCTCTTTAAGGGTCCAAGTCCCATGGGGCAAGGTCAGAGCTGTAGGGAGGATGTGGAAGGACCTCCCACCCCAGTTTTCGAAGTGTATCTTGAGTTAGGTGTACCGAATGTGGACGCTCTTGTCGTGAAGCAAATTATCAGTCAAGAGTTCACGACGTTTCATCCGAATGGCAGATCTTAATTTGTTTTCGAGAATATCACTGTAATACTGGAAATTGATAGTTCTTTGATCTTCGAGATAATCACAATAAATAGGCCCCTGCGAATCCCTGAATATTGTAAGCATGATTTTACCTGTAGGATGCTGGGTCTTGAGTTTCTTCCGAGTGGGAGATGCCATGTGCTTCCAATGAAGGTTTCGCCGCTCAGACTCCGGCTCAAAATGGTATATCCATGTTTCAACACATGTTACAATTATTCTGGAAAATGCTTCTTTTTTAATTAAACATGGTTTTTTAATTGTTGACTGATTTGAGGCCTGGTATCTTTGTGGGTATCCGTAAGTTGTCTTTGATCCCATCTTGCACAGGATTTCTTGCACTGCAACTTATTCTGAATAATGTTATGAACAGTTCCAACACTCGCGTGTACTTCTTCAGCTGTCGCTTCCACAGAAATGCGCCTTTTGTTCAGATTACTTCCGTATACTTTCAGCATTCTTACGTGGATTTCACTACATTTCACACCCTCTGTGACTAAAAGTCTAATCACTGTACGTTGTTCTTCCACGGTGAAATGCTCGAGCGCAGTCGCTATTGTTAACTAAGTAATTTAGAGGTATTTTTTACTACATACTCTCAAACAGTTAATCAGATATTATCACAAGGGTGTCAACTTGACATCTTAAAAGCATTGTACTGATTAAATGAACTGTTTTCGAGCTACAGCAATTTGTCTCGTTACTTATTTAATGATCTATCGTATTTGTGCTAAAATGCTCCAAAAGAAGTTACAAAACAATATAACAAAGTTCTTGAAGCTTGCCTGATATCTTTCAAACGGCATGGACTGCAGGCGACAAAATTCGACAAAATACTGGAAGATGGCAATACTGACACTCATACATAATTTTTCAGTTAGATATTTACAAATCAATAAAATATCTGTTAGATTCGCACGTGAAGTAGTTGATTCATAATCAACGCCGAGATGTTTCAAGAGCTTCCACGTTTACTCCTTTTTTTTATTTCATTGGTGTTTCCCTCCCCCCTCACCCCTTGGCCGAATCCTTTACTTTATAGTTGCAACCGACGCCAGAATTTATCATTGCCTTTTTATAAATACTTATAAACAGGATCTGGCAGAATGATATACCCTTTTTCAAGTGGTCACCACGCGCTGTATTGATACATGGCGTTGGTATCGCGTGTCTTTGAGTTGCACAAACCATACCAGATTGGCGTAGAGTGATGAACATTTTGTGTTTATGGTAGATACATTTATAAATGGTGATTGGGGTACTGCGAAGCAACGGTAATTTAGCAATCAATTAAGTGTAGGTCGGTATGGAAGAGTTCCGATATGCATTTTCTTCGGTGCCGTGGTAACCTAGATCTATATTGTTTTTATTACTGTTTAAGAAAAGGTGTACCACTCTGCCAGAACATGTATGTGTTCATTGTGCTTGATTTCGTCCGCAGCGTACGCTTTTAGTGATTTGAGCTTTTCCAGTTGTGTGCGAAAACAACAACAGTAGTAACAAATTAATTTCTGTTATTATGTAATGGAGTCAACGTCAAGTGTACTAGCTTGAGTCAACGCCACATAATGTACTCTAGGTTGCATTGGAGTACTCAGTAATTTAAAAAAAGTGATTCTGTTCTCCTCTGAGAATTGATGAATGCACTGTCGAAAGTCGAAACAGTTAACTTGTGGTTTTTTCGTCTATTTTGTCTTTAAGTCGCCTTTAATGCTCACATGTGTCCAGGCTTTTGGGCTTGAAGGTTGGGAGCAGGATCCTGCACTATCAGTGAGCACAGTATAAATATCATCTCATCCTTACAAGAAATGTGACAAAATGCACTGAAATGTGACAAAACGATTTCAAAGCTTTCAGAGCTCTCCAGATATTCCTCCAGAACCGGCTGAATGACAGACGGTAATTTGACAAAATGCTGAAGTAGCGACGATAGTAAAATGTTACATCAAATTAATAAATTTTGTTACATTCCAATGTGATTTTATTGGCCAGATGTGTAATTTGCTGCTGGAAAATTTGAATGACATTCATGTCTGTTTTCTTTACATATACTTTCATTTTGGTGCTAGGAGCAAGTGCCCCTCGCTGTCTGCCCCTGGACTACGTCCATGCACGTGTTTTAACCCAGGAAAAATAGAGAAAAGGCGAAGTTCGACAAAAATTATCATAGAGATGAAATTTAGTACACATCTTAAGGCCATCATTTCAAATGAAACATAAAAAGTTCTCAACGATCCGACTTGTGCTAAAATTCGAAGATCAAGAAAAACTATTTTTCGAGAATAACTCTTCAGCGATGCGTTTTATCGTAAAAACAGTTATTATGAATTGTATAGATTATAACATTGCCTACAAAAAATTTCTAGTATTTTTTCTCCGATGCATCATTTGCTAGCTAACGCGGTTTAAAAAACGATGAATACTGTGTTGCGCTCACCATGCGCACAAGTGCGAGTACACGCATACGGACTTAATACGCTCTTTTCTTTTCTAATTTAGGTTCATACTCATAGTGCTTATATTGTAAATATCAAGACACTTTATTTTGCATTTGATTATTAATTTTTAGAATTTAAATAAGAATGTTTATCTATAAACATTCTTACAATAAAAAAAGGAATATAGTTCATGATTGTGATTATAATACATTTCCAAACAAAAGATTTCAAAACGAAATAAGCTTCAAAAGGTACAACAAAGTATAAAAAATAAGAAATTTTTATAAATAGATGCAAATCAGAACTTGTTAGTTTACGCGAACAACCCGAGATTTACAATGAAACAAGTACGGCAATGTTTCGTTCTGTCACGTAATTTGCATCCAGTGAATCTGGTAAGTGTTGGTTCGGGTGTGAAATTAACATTAAAATTATTCAATTAAAGTATTCCTTTCCACGCTACCTACGAGGTCGAGTACTCGGAGCATTCTTTTTTATCACGGTGTCCCCTGTAGACATAATCTTCGGGTTGTTCGGATCAAAGAAAAATTAGTTTTTGTTAATTTACATTAAAATATTTTAAGAATAATCAGTTCCAAATTCCATAAGAAAAATCATATTTTCATCATCTTTTTTCTAACTTGTCTTGCTATTATAATACATTTTCAAATCATTAACTGCAAAGAAGTTAAACTAAAAAATAAAAATCGTAAATCGTATCTATTCCTGCTTGTACGACTGTCTGCTTATCACCCTTGGAAAACGTTACTCAATATTTCGAAAGCACATTTCTGTCTCTTCTCCTGAAGAACGAGCTGTTTATACCGTTGATGACTACCCCTCCTAATATAAATTTGTGAACAGTTGTATATTATTCACCACTTCGTTGTTGTGGATAAGTGAGGCCCTGGTGTACTAGCTAAACAACTTTAATTATCTAAAATTAAATTTAGGTGAGTAGTTCTGAGCGATTCATTGCAGTGAACGGAGGTGTATTTACTGAGCAGACGTTTATTGAAATTGTTCTTTGTTCTGAGATTGTGCCGTCAATGTTAGTTTTTAAAATGTCACAAGATTGCTTCATTTGTCTGTAACCTTTGTCAGAAGGTGAAATTTTTGTATTTGAACGAGTGAAAACTGATAGTTCCCAACAATAAAAGAGATAGACAGACTCAATATTTGGACAATAAACAATCTGTGACTATTCATATTTAATGTCGTACATGGTTCACTCGTAAGAGAAGTATTGCTGCAGCTGTAAGATAATTAGATACGGAAGAAGCCGGTAAGTCTACTAACAACCCACCTGATGAATGAAGAGATGTCAG
This sequence comes from Laupala kohalensis, assembly GCA_002313205.1. Taxonomy (NCBI): domain Eukaryota; kingdom Metazoa; phylum Arthropoda; class Insecta; order Orthoptera; family Trigonidiidae; genus Laupala; species Laupala kohalensis. The sequence goes on along the minus strand of NNCF01125920.1, from coordinate 314,956 downwards.
ATCCTCGTTGTTTCCGTGAAATATAGAGATCCCCGCGATTTTGCTCACGTGAATTTTGTAATATGTCTGCAACTTTATTCTTTCTCACATTCTCATTGATATCCAGTGAGAATGTCATCCATTAATGTTTGTGGATTAATAGTATTGGTTTGTATCTTCAATCTCTTATTTTCACTGATGTAATTGAGAAAAGGTTTTGGAAATCATCCATTTTTCCTCCAATATGGGTGAATTTTCGTAAAATCCTTTCCTAGCTTACATTTTCGATAATTCTTCGTGTCACACTCTTCCCAAACTCCACCTTTACGGGTGTTGCGCATCTCATGAGGTGTGAAGGATACATAATGTTATTGGAAATACGATTGTTCATCTAATACACAAACATCATGACCTCGACCCCAATATCGGTCTTTTTACCTCTTGCCCTACCCACCCCCAGCTCTGAGGATACCGTACCCCTATGTGATCTAAATGTCTGTGATCTAAATGACTTCATATTCTTTTTCAACTGTAAAACTATGAATCTGATGCAATTTTCATTTTCTTGTGTTTCAAAATGAGTTTTCAATTATTTTTATCCATGAACCTATTTTCACCCAGGGGTGCTAGTGGATGTTTTCTTTCATGAAGGCTGAATTTAGACTTACAGGATATCGGGATTTCGCTATCAACTCAGCGACGCCGAAAATGTGAACTCGTCACTGGTCATGTTCGATAATTCTTTCGTGGCATCCCCTTCCTTAGAGATATTGGGGTTTCTGCAGACAGGCAGGCAGGCAGTGGACTTAGACATCTTCGGGAATGTCACAACTAATTTCAGTGACCCTGAAAACTATGAAAGGAAAGTGCGTATTACGTTTTCGGAGTGTAAGTCCATATGAGTTTGCTCGCACTTATGCACATTGTGGGCACAACGCGCAATTAGGTTTTTAAACCGCGCTTGCTCGCAAATGATACTTCGGAGGAAAAACCATTTTTTTAGGCAGTTTTATAATTTATACAATTCATAATAAGTGTTTTTACGATAAAATGCACCGATGAAGAGATATTCTTGAAAACCCGTTCTTTGTGACCTTTGACCTCGAATAAAATTTTTAGCGCAACTCGGATTGATGAGGAATTTTGATATTTATTTGATATGATGACCTTAAGATGTGTACCAAATTTCATCTCTATGCAATTTTTTTTATGGAATGTCTATTTTTCCTGGACTGTTTGTCGGAACTGTATTACTCAAAGTCAAGCTTTCCCACAAAAGGCTCGGAAGGTTCACGGAGGGTAGAGCTCCGTAATTTCTTGGCCTTGGCTCTAGAAGGAGGAGATGTGGCCAGCATCTCACTCCGGCCGGTATAACCCCGGGATAGATCCGGTACTCATTTTATAGGAGGTTGGGTAGGCCTGGGAATCAGTCTCGATGTTGAAGAAACTGTATTACTATCTACCGATAAATCAGTTTGTCTTGGTCTTATGCATTAGCTGTCACCTCGTCATCGCAACAGACCTTCAGTAGACTCTCCTAACTTTGACAAATTTACAACTGCTTTTCAATCAAGCATATTTCGATTTACAAAGTAAATGAACGGGGAACTGTAATTGTATATATCTTCTAGAAAATTGTAATTAACAGGATCTTCTGGGATTTGTGGTTCATGATTACTTATACTTTATTCAATAGTACTTTCTCTCTTGTTGGTATTTCAATGAACTTATGACAAATTTTTCAAAAATTTTCAATTATTTAGGAATACATAAAAACTAATATTTGTGTATTTACATTGTCCTATGTACAAATCTGTACTATTTGATGTATATTACCAAAATGATACAATTTAGATGAGATCGTTGACAGTGAAACTGACTGAAACGATTTAGACGAGAATGATTTTTAAAGTTTTGGTCGCCTGCTAACGGTTTACGCGTTTTTCGTGAAAACCCTCGGCAGGCAGCTGTTGTGCATTGTCTGTTGGGGTACCAAGGGAGGCGAGTAGGTAGGAGGGTTGTTTTCGTGGAGGTATCTACTTATTGAAATGAGTAAGTAGTGGACCTCGAGATGATTATTCTGCCATACTAATACGAGATTATCAATTATGAAGTCCTCTGAATCGTGGAAGCAGTAATAAATCTCTATATAGAAAGATGAGTGTTCCGGGGCGCTGTGTGTATGTATGTCTTTTATACAAATCTACAGTTTTAATCCAAGCATGATGAATGTTTGCACACTTGAGCTTCAAAGCTCTGAGAAGAGATTTGTCTACTTGAGATTTCGAAATATTACCCCCTCCCTCCATTTTTATTTTCGTTTCTTTTTCGGTATATCTCACGAACTGATTGAGATATCAACTTGATTTTGCCACCTCAACTTTTTATAAGAATTCATGGTTGTATTTACTCACGCATGGTTTATTCATTGTTGCGTAGAGGTTCGATCGGTTTGAAAATCTTTGCATTTCCTGTTCTAATTGAAACGAGCATTACTTCCCTCGAGTTCGTGTGGAAAGAAAAGAATCCAAAAGTCTTAACTGTGTGTTTTGTTTATTAAACTTTCTGTGTAAATAGTATTTTCCTTCTTTCTGGATTTTAAAATAATTTGTAATTACGTACATACAAGAGTAAAATACTGAAAACCTCGAGTATTTGTGTAGGTTTTTTTTCGTGGTTTTTAGTTTTTGAAATAACAAAATGGAAAATTTAATATCACGAAAGTATAAAAATATGAGAAGTAACAAATCGATTTAGAATATAACATAAGAACCCCTGGTAACGTAAACAATTCCAGACTTGTTGTAAGGTGTTTTAACACCAGAATGTGCAGTAATGATTAAGTTTCTTTTTCAAATTCTGAGCAACACCGGGTAGTTATGCTAGTTAATAATAAACATATGTTTCGAAGTTATCTAGCTGTGAGTAACGTCAGGTGTGAGACAGTTTATAAACATATTTGTACTTCGAGACAAATAATAAAATAAATAGTACACGAACAAAATGTAATTTAATTCTTCTGAAGTCCTAAAAATAATCTTTGTAATGAATCAATAATATTTCATTTACGGGAATTAGTTAAGAATGACGGGAGAAAAAAGAGTTATTACAAAAAAAATATTTAAAAGAAAAAGAGGTACGACGATTATGTGAAACAGCTGGTAAGATGCATTAAATTCCCAGGCGACGGTCGATGAGTTCACCCAGTTTCTAATTCACTATTCCGAATGCATGTTTAGTAAATTATGTTCAGAATGCATTATTAACCACTCAAATATAAATTTTGACATAGATTATGAACTATTGTGACGGAACGCAAAGACCTTTTAACTAATTGTTTAGTTACTGTAAGTAAACGCCAGAAAACATCTCTTCAGATGTGAAATCTCTCGAAATTTTACTTTTTTACGAAACAATTACGCTAGATACAAATAACAGAGGAAAACTTTTGAATACAGTCATGTAATGTACATGTTTAGAACGCAGTCAAGATGAGCAGACTTTTTCCAAGTGCTGGAAAGAATGAAATGGATTCATTGCAACGATAGCTGTGATCAATTCAACCTGTTGAAAGCACAGAAACTCGAGATGTTACGCCTCAGCAATGCTGAGGAAATGGGAGTGGGATTGGTCCCCCAAAATAGAACGCCTCAGATACACTACTACTCTTCGCTTGATGAGGCGACAGGAGCTCCTCGCATGTCTTTTGAACTTTTTCGCGACACATGTATTTTCCACTCGGACGCACTTGCATCCGTTATGCTCCCATCCCGCCTGACAAATAGAGCACTGTTCTTCTTCCCGAAGTGTCCCAGGCCCCCGAACATTCCGATTTAGAAGACAAAAAATGCTATGAATATGTTTGTTATTAGAGCAAATTTTCACTTCATGAATTAAACTGAATTTTTCCTCTGTTGACAAATTTTTAGTCTATCATATCGTTAATCTCAAAACGGAAATTACTTTCAGAAATATTTGAAATGAGTTTATGAGAAACAATCACATTCCTGACACTGATTAAGCATTTTCAATGTATTATCTCATCCTGAACGTATTACGAAAGTGAAAGGCGCTAGTCAATTACATTACCATTTGTTATTTTTAAAACTCTTACTTAAATGGATTTTAAAACTGTGGTTTAAATTGACCATCCAAAATGGATCTATGAAAATTTGAGTACAACGAAACAACTAAATAATTTTATCGTTTTAATTATATCGTAAATGAAAAATTAATTTTTATGGGTACCGCAATCCCTAGTTGAATACCGATTATGCTGTCAGGTTTCAATTTTTTAGCGTTTTGTCTCTTTTTTCTTTTATATAACTTCTTCATGTGCCTCGTGTGGCTCGCAAGTTTTTGAAATGCAATATTCTATATTAAATTTCTATCATGCAGGATGTTTTTTGTCATTATCTAACTCGAATTGCTTAATGTAATTGAAATACAGCCCTTATGAAGGTTTTATCCGAAGTGCTATGACCCACTTGCGATAGTGGAGCGGCGCGGAGCATTTTTTCCGCCGACCTGTTTTATCTTATAGACAAAGACACACTTGCAGCAGAGAGAAGCGATTTATCGCCAGCTGCTTGCAGCGGAGATCTCTGCTAATAGCTCATACAAATTATCACGGTGTTATGAAAAAAAAAGTCCGGAAAGCGATTTTGTCATACACCGTTTCTTTCTTTCGTTTAAAAATAGAGCATTTCAGTTCAATTTCCAGATCGTTTATTATACTTTAAAGACAAAGTAACTGCTCACCACGGAAATCAAGTTATTGAGGGTGAGTTTAGGAATATAAGTCAAAGAGAAATATGAATTAAAAAGTTTGGAGATCCCTAGTTTAGGAAATAAACAATGTAGCACTAGAATCGCCTAGTGAGGGACGGCATGCTGCCTTCTGACTTCATCTATTCGACTCCAGCAGAGCATACCTATAAGCATCAGACCATGGTAACTACAAAAATAAATAGTATTTTATATTTCGGAAAAAGACCCGCGGACCCCCAGTGCCGCCTAGAGAGGATCACTTAAAATATGCTCTGCTGTATTATGTTTGAATACTTTTCGTTTAATGGTTTCTTTTATCTTTGGTCATGCTCTCCGTCTCCTGCACATCTGGATTAAAGAGAGTAATGTGAACGATACATGGAACCGCTCGCTTAAATTATATTCTTTCGTTGAATGTACATACTAGTAACATTAAAACTTCCTGTGAGTTAGAAACATTGCATGTTGCATAATGATCTAAGTTTATAGTTGGAAACCTCAGGAGTAACAGCGCAAACTTATCTTCATGAAAGATGTAAACAATTTAGTTACTTATTTATACTTGTACATAAACTTGATAATCTACTACTTGAAACTGATATTTCACTTAGATCTTTTATTAAAACGTATGAGAATGTTCGAAGAAAAGTTTCAATGAAGGCTTTTCAATGTATTTTAAATATATATGAGTTTCATGAGCTACATGTTTTACATGTACTTTTGAAAATTGTTCAGAAGTTACAATAATTCAATTGAAAAAATTCTATTCTTGATACACGTAGTTTTGTACTGTCAGTGACTTGCTGGTGGTCTACTTTTCGGTTTCTTTACGAGAGCTATAGGAGAAAAATAAAATGTTGGTGGTAACTCTCGATGTTCGCTGACTCAGTCCTGGTATCACAGCTACTCATTTTTCTTTCTCTTTTTCTTCTGGACAGATTGGAGTGTCAACGAAGAAGTGAGTTTATGGAGAATAATAGCAACGGTTCTTAATAAATCAAAAAGTCAATTTCATTCATTTCTTATATTTAGAACAGCATTTACTTCTTAATAAATGCCCTACAAATTCTCCATAACATTAACATAGAGAGTACTTCATCTGAAGCTCAAAGTACATGTTTTGTTATTTCTCTAAATTAGTTTTAAGGATTTTGGAGCTTAGCACTAATGTGGACCAGCTTGCATGGGTGTTTCATAGTGTTTTGGATGAGAATTAGATCTGTGGGGTAGGAAACCTATTTCCTTCCTGGGTGCGCTCTCAGGTCTGAAAGGAGAGGATCAAGTGTTGATATGCGAGACGTGTGAATAAAGCATAGCGAAATACGTCATCATAGGAACTGTTAGTTCGTTAACTAGACTGGATCTCTTGTGGTACAAGTATCTTCAAGATACTTTTGGTGTGAACAAAATTAAAATTGAATCCAGCAATCCCAGTTCAAGGGAAAATCCACAGAATTGAAGAACTGCAACTTTTTTTATACGCCATTTCATTAAACATCAATAAATGGTCTAATATCGTAATTATAAGATTATTACTTATATATGTTATTAATTTGTTTATCGTCGCGTCCCCATCAGCAGACATTTCAGGACTAAATCAATTGTTTAATTCTTCTTAAGTTTACCCGTACATGTTTCTTAATGCTATCGTAATGTCTTTTATTATATTCTTTAATTTTTGTTCTTTAAATATTCTGTATCTAATATCTGTGTTTCTCTTTACCCCAGGTTTCTCTTTCTTTAAACGTAACACAATTAAAAACTGTTACGAATACAAAATTCTTAGGTCTCCATATTCAAGCCAATCTCAAATGGAATTGTCACGTTGACAATCTTAATTCCAAATTAAGCAAATTATGTTACGCATTCCGAAACTTAGTTAACGCAGTTAGTCCACGTATTTCCCATTGCGTATATTTTGCAAACATTTACTCCCATTTACGTTACGGCATTACCTTCTGGGGTAATTCCGGTCAGAGTATTCAAACTTTCAGAATTCAGAAGAGGATAGTTCGGATAATTTGTAAATCTCACCCCCGAAACTCTTGTAAACCTTTATTCAAGGAATTAAATATCTTAACACTTCCCTGCATTTATATTTATGAAACGGTCGTGTTTGTTAAGACCGAATTACTGAAGTGCCACCCTTGCTTTATACGAAACAGTCTCGTTCACGAACACAATACTCGCAATAGTAGTAATATTCATCGCCCTAGAGTGTCAACCACTCTTTGCCAAAAAGGACCTTATCATTCGGGAATCGTTCTATATAATTCCCTGCCCAAGAATATAAAAGATATTATGAAATTGAATATCTTCAAATCCGCGGTTAAAAACTACCTCCTGCACCAGTGCTTCTACACTGTAAAAGAATTTATTGATTTTAACAAAAGTTAAATTCGTCTTGTGCTTTATCACGCCATTGCTGTAGTACTTTTTAAACAACTTATAACAATTTCAAAAACTATTTTCTTGCATGATTGTGTTGTTTTATGGCTCATATTAATTTAGTTTTATGTGTTCTCAACTTTGGCACGGTTGTGTACATAAATTCTGTAGCCCCATCCTGGCCCGGGGTTTTCTCCATTTTTCCTTCGGGTAGAGGCGGATTTATTATACAGGTTCTCTAGGCTTTGTCTAGGGCCATGTTTATTGTAACAATAAATCGTGAATTTAGTGTTTTTTTTCAACTCTTATGATTTTTAAACACTATACTCAGAATAATCTATAGTTCGATAATAACTTGTACATGTAAATTTTTTGCGTTAAATTACAAACATATTGACATTCTATTAGTTTTATAACTCGCAGCACACTTTTTATCTTATCTAGGAACTAATGCAAAAAAAAATTTTAATCCGCCTCTGCCTTAGGGTCCTTGATCGGAATTGATGGGATGATCTCTTGCTTGCTTCCGGAGAGTAAATTAGTTTATTGTCTTCCACGTGGTCATACGCAGTTTGTACTGTTTTTGACAATAAATTTATTATTATTATTAATTCGTTATTTTCTGTCCAATCTGTTATTAGTAGAATTATTTTCTCCAATACGTTTCCCAAGTGAGATAGTAAACATATTGGTCTATACGCGTTTGGGTCGTCTGTTCTTCGTCGTTTTTCTTTGTGGAACGGAAAGGTTTATAATATTCTATTGCGTTGGAAATATTCCTTTTTTGAAGCAATCATTAATTAGTCTCTAATAATCGGGCAACTTTTCATTATTAATTCATTAGTATACCCACTGTAACTTGGATTTTTCTATTTATTTAACCATCCACCTCATCCTTAATTACTTTTATGTAATTATCTTCTTCCACCTGCATCTTATTCCAAGTCCGACATAACCCATCTCTTGGCAGTATCTTCTTTACAAATTTTGGACCCATGTCTGTCTATCCTCCAGTGTGGTGTCCTTCCTCACATAAGGTTCTCCTTATTTGTCATCTAGCTGTTAGATAGAGACAGTAAACAAGCGATTGCTTAATGAACACGGTTCAACTGCGTTAAATGCTCGAAATCCGCCAGTCAACATCTGAACGACGATCAACGCTAAATTTGTTCACTCGAACGATGGTGAATACCAAAGTATTGTTGATGCGAGGTTGAACCCAGCACAGGAGATAGCTTTCGATTCTCCGCTGTTGGTGAAAACCGACCTTAACCGGATTTCTAGTAGAGGACAACATTTCTAGTAGAAGACAACGTCCTTGCTCTTAATTTTCCGGAAGGGCTGATCCTCTACTAAACGAAGTCCACAATCGAAGCAACGTACTCCGTCACTAAAAATACTTGTTTCTCACGATTTAGACATTGCTTACAGTCTTGTAGAATAATGAATCGGACATAGGTGATCTTTTTGGCACCGTACATATTTCTCTGACGATCTTATTTTTTCAGAATATCGCTCTTTTGCAGTATATTGACCTCCAGATGTTTTCAAGTGAGGAGCCTGAAATTATATTTATCAATAAAAATAGGTTTTACTAAATCTGTTCAAGGACTACTCAGCTCATTTGTTCGCTATATCTGAACCAAAGATGCATTGTGGGTCAGAATTTACTCAGACGCATTGTGTGTCAAATTAGAAATGAAAAGCTAAGCAATGTTCACACGATCTTGCTATTTTCCGCACTACCAGACAGTAGCGATTAGTTTACCAAAGAGTATATAGGCCTGCTAATTCATTTCTCTTGTCAATCTACTACGTAATAATTGTAGTCTCGCAGTTTTGTATAGAAACTTATACGGTTTAAGTAATAGATGATTAATAACTCTGCATCACAAATAATAACCTAAACATTTGTGATGTTGCAGAAGACAACCATTTACTCTTTTCCACGCTTTCTTTGGTCAGTACTTATCACTTTATCAGAACAAAATGGATGAATATGAGAAACTTACTTTATCGTAAGTATGGTGTACTAGTTTGGTTTTGTTTCATTCTGATAAAAAATGACGTATAAACGTTTGCAGGATAGAGTGGAGTGAAATATACAAAAAATAGAAACAATATCTGAAATATTTCCCCTCCCTTCGCTGTGAAGGACTGCCACAGAATATTGAGCAAAATGGTGAAAGAAAAGTGCGTAGTTGGCCGTTACTGCCAATGAATTCATCGCTACATGTGCTAGAATTATACATGTGACATAAACAATTAAAATTGTTGTTGTGTACCGTTTGGTCTTAGTGAACAAAAAGTCTGTCCCGTAATTTTTATGAGGCACAAACCAAAAAAATTCAACCCATTGCATTTATGGCACCTAAGATGATTGAAGGCATTCTGTCTCATGAATTGTTTTTCCTTATGTTGGCGTATAATTGTGAAAGTTTACAGAATGCGATTTGAGCACGCTTGTCTTCATTTTTTTATAAAGGCATTTCGTTGAGATAAAATTTCTTGTGAATGTATCCATACGTTGATGTGCTACGAGAGCTCTTCCCCCTGCTACCGAATCGTTCCACGCGCAGCTATTCCTATCGCTGAAGCTGCTGCTGTATGAGTCATCGCTGCCCTTCTGCTCTCCTTCGTCTGTCTCCCTGCCTCTTTTATCTTCCTTAACTTACTTGATTCCATTGAAATATTTCATCAAACTGGTCACAAGTTTGCTGATATCTCCATAGTAGCTTTTAGTGGTTTTTTTGCTCCCGATAAATTAGTATTGAGAGTTTACCGTGCCGACACATTCCTCCATTCTGACTCATACCGTATGGTAGTCCTTCCAACTCAGTCTACTTTCCATTTCTGCTTGCCTTTCCTCGTTTCTGTGTATACGTTCTATGTACCTTTGTGATGCTTTGTTGATAACTCTCTGTTGTCAAACTCCTTAGCCGTAATCTAATTATCTATGTTCCACAAATGATTTGATCGCGTTCTTGCTCTTCACCGAGTCATCCTGGGCTCAATTCCCGGTGGAGTCAGAAAAATTAATAGCTTTTCATATGACTGTCCCAGTTCATATAGCTGTGACTACTGAAAAGCGAACTCTCCTTCCTCTACCCACCTCCTGCTAGTATCAATAACTCTATTACTAACCACTTCTACTAACTCCTCCACGTGGGCCAAATTGTTGCTAAACACGGCTAACCGGCCCACCTGCTAATAATAGTCTACCTCGCAACTCCTACCTCCTATTGCTCCATGTAGACAAGCTTCAATACCACACTACATTTCCCATTTACAAATACCACAAATGAAATTGATTTGAAATGATCATGTCATAACCACATAGAAATCTTCTAGATTGTGGTGAACCTCACCGCCAGGTAACAGATTAATTATGTTAAGTTGAATGAAAATGGGAGACGGGACCGAGATTCGACCTTAGCGCGCTCATGGGCTTACCGACTGCGCCATCCCGTTCGCCTCCCGGGCCCGTCTTCCATCCTCATTCATGGTCCCGAGTTCGAATCTCGGTCCCGTCTCCCACTTTCATTCAACTTAACATAATTAATATGTCATAATCGTTAACTCCCATTATTTTGAATGAAAATCCCAGTTGTTCTTGTCAACTTACACCTCAACGATTTCCTCAGTTCACGTCTCTTCTTCTTTGCATTCCATCATGGGGATACTCCTACTTCTATCAAGTAATATACAGGAGCGTACCTACTATCGGATTTAAAGCTTCTACTTGCAAATTATAATGAGTTATTAATTTAAAAACACAGCTAAAAACGACCAGACACATTATTAAGGAATAAAATTTATTCAGTCTCTCTTAGAAGAATCATGTTTTAAACTACTAACGCAGCCTCCAGCAAGTGATAAATAAAACATGCTCTGAATAAGCGGCCAGTGATACGCGCGTTGTTGCCCATGCTGTATTCAGTCAACAGCCCATAAAGTTGTACTGTCAGTGGAGTTCTCCTCGCGGCAACAACGCGAGTGACTAATGCATCGCTGGTCGCTAATTGAAAACATGATTTTATTTATCACTTGCTGGAGGTAGCGTATATAGCTTAAAATGCTTTAATTCAATTATGTGATCACAGAATTTCTCTGAGCGCGACATGGTAAACTTTATTCGTTAATAATGTGTCTGGTCGTTTTTAGCCATGTTTTTTTTAAATTAGTAACTCATTATAATTTGCAAGTAGGAGCTTCAAATTATTTAATGTCACAGTGATCATTCACTGAATATGAATACATTTTAGCTTATTTTATAAACATATTAAGTCGACGTATCGGCAAAAAACATAAAAATGTCACATTTTTCAAAAATGTCACATTTTTCAAAAATGTCATGTTTAAAAAAATTAATAGTCATTCATTAAACCAAAAGTTTCACTTGTGTATGTACAGAACAAAATGACAAATCCAATGGTGTTAACTGTTTTTTTCAACGATTTTTGTTGTGCTCTCCACAGCTATTAGAAGTCCGGGGTCAAAATCTGAAAGTATGGGAGGCAACGATCATGGGGTATCAATCTCCCCACAATATTAAAAAAATTGTCCTTTTGTTTTTTCCAAATTTTTGTGTGCGTATTCAAACATAATATTCATATGAATAAGTTTATACATACTCACTATAAACACGTATAAGTATAAATACATACATATATCCATATAAATTTTAAAAAGTTTTGAAGTCAGTCTTTCAGCTTGCACCTTTATCAGTCATGTTGCTAAGTCTAATGTAAGTTTCTTTTATGTTTTATTTTCTATTTTTCATTAACTTCGAAACTTAATTTATAGAAGACAGTATTGTTGCTTTATTTCCGAGATTTTCGTTTATTTATTTATCTATGTCTGTGTCTTATCCCCAGCCCCCGGAATAAAATCCTTGGAAACCTCCTGATAAAATATATTCTCCCCTGAATAATTCCCATGCGAACACAATATTTATTTATGGATTTATTTAGAATTGTTTTCTTAACTGCACTGCGTAGTGAGGGTATGCAGGGTTCTACCACTATTAACGTCCGTTATGTAGTCAAAATAAATTATTTTAAGACACACGACCTCTTGGTGGACTAATAGCATTTATTACCTATAGTCGAAACGTTTTGTTTTTAAAAGTACAAAATAAATAGTATTCGACCATCAAAAGGTAGTAAGTCTTAAATTATTTATTTATTATGGTTTAGAAGAGTTTTCCACGTATTTAATACAGATTATAAATAAATAAATATAGTAATACGACAAGCATCTCACATTGTGACACCATTTTTAAATATTTAATACTCACGAACAATTATAAAAGTTGTAACTCTTCACTCAAAGGGGTGGACGGACTCAATTTTGTTTATATCCGGCCCATTAACCCTAGAAGGGTTATGTAGACTACATTTTGTCCCCCTGCACAAGACAACACTAATATTTAATAAACACATGCCACATTTAACTTAGGTATACCTCACTGTAAAATTAGTGGACACAACTAAAAATATGAGTGTTGTCTTGTAACTTGCTCTTTTCAATTTTGGTGATTGGTTGGGTGATAATAATAAACTTTATTGTCAAAAATGCAGTTACAAACTGCACATGACCACGTGGAGGAAAACTAATTTACTGTCCGGAAGCAAGCAAGGGACCATCTCATGAATTCCTATCAACGGCCCTAAGGCAGAGGTGGATTTAACATTTCAACATACTCCTAACGATAAAAAATAGTTCGACACGTTGTAGTATTAACGAATACCAACAAATATTGTATTTAATAAAACACAGAAAAGTTATTTCACAAGTACGTATTATTATCAAACTATAAGTCATTCGGAAAGTATTGTTGATGATTCGTAACCATTAAATAACACTAAATTCGCTAATAATTATTTAAATTGATGCCGTCCCTAGGCAAGAGCCTAGCGAGTCTTTATAAAAAACCCACCTTTACCAGAAGAAAAACCGGAGAAAATCCCAGGCCAGGATGGGGCTACAGAATTAATGTACACAACCGTGCCAGGGTTGAGTACATATACAACAATTTATATGAATAAGACATAATACAAGCACGCAGGAAAATAGTTTTGAAATTATTGTCAGATATGTTGAAAGTACTACAACAATGGCGTGATAAAGTAAGACGGCTTTAATTTTTATTAAAATCAATAAATTCTTTTACAGTGTAGAAGCACTGGTGTAGTAGATAGCTTTTAACCGCGGATTTGAAGAGATTCAATTTAATAATAGCTTTTATATTTTTGGAGAGGAAATTATATAGAACGATTCCCGAATGATTCACTCTCGGACAGTGAATATTATTCCTATTGCAAGTATTATGTTCGTGAACAAATCTGTTTTGTATGAAACTAGGTGGTGCTTCAGTAATTCGGTCTTAACAAACACGACAGCTTCAGAAATATAAATGCAGGAGGTGTTAAAATATTTAATTCATTAAATATACAAGAAATTCGGGAGTGAGATTTACAAATTATCCGAACAATCCTCTTTTGAAATTTGGACGTTTGGACGATCTACCAGGAATTGCCCCAGATGTTGACACCGTATCGTAAATGCAAAATATTTGCGAAATATACGCAACGGGAAATATGTGGACTAACAATATTAACTAAGATTCGTAATGTATAACACAAGTTACTTAATTTGGAATTAAGATAGTCAACATGACAATTCTATTTGAGATTGTCTTGAATATGAAGACTTAAAAACTTTGTATTAGTAACAGTTTTTAATTGTGTTCCGTTTAACGAAAGAGAAACCTGGGGTGAATTGTGAAATACAATTGTGTCACAGTGAATTGTGAAATGACAAGTGAAATGACATAGATATGTATGCCCATTTCATGGAGAGTGTTATTAAGTGGTATTTTTATCTAAGTGTTGGCAACAGGAGAGAATGTGTGTGACTATCAACTTTACTAAGTCCTGATGAAGGTAACGCTCGTTACCGAAACGTCAGCAAAGGAATAATACAGAATTTGGCCAAACCGCAAGAATTTTGTCTGGTAAATGATTCTTCAGTGTCTTATATTTTTACAATTGACTTTTAGAGTATTTTGTGACAGAGGAATAAATGTTTGCTCTAAATGGACGATATCTTTTGGTTTTTCTTTCGTGGTAGAATATGAACCCCACCTAGCCCTCCTCGTGCATATTTTCTACCAACCTTTTGTTATATTTCGTGGAACCTGTCTTAATCATGATGCATCACTGCTGATTTGGAGAAAAACATAAATCGAAAGAACCGGCACACAACTGTGTTCTCTAGATTTAGATTTATTAGATCGTGACCATGACACAAACATGACCGAGGAGGAAATAGTGGCGTCTGATAGTGCTTCTTCCTCAGAAGAGGATTATCATTCAGTATGAATTGAAATAGCGATTGAAAAGTACTCGTGCGTAAGTACGACTGTCACTCGCATTCGAGTTAGTTATTTCTTGGAACCCCCAAAAACTTTTGCGGCTTCATTGATATTCATTGTACCAGGAATGAGAATACCACAAAAAAATCGCTTTTGTCTTGTTACGACCAAAATAACTTTCTATTCCTTATCCATAGAAGCGCGGTAAAAGAATGAATGCAATTTTGTTATTCATTGCACGTCAAACAAGTGAATAACTTTTTATTCGTTATTTATTTTTGTTAAATGAAAGAATAAATTGTTATTCCCCAATTCACGTATGTCGAATAAAGGATTAACTAGTTATTCGTTATTTAATTACACCAAATAAAAGAATGACTTGTTATTCGATAACCAGTGTTTATCGAATTTAATCCGTTATTATCATTACGTAAGATAATGAATTATGTTAATTTATGATTAAATTATTAATCTAAGGGTGAATTATTCTGATTTTGAGTAACCCTGCCTGCGCAACACTAATTGAAATTAAAGAACTCCTTAAGAATTAACGAGGAATAACATAAATAACAATATAAATATTGGAGATCCTAATCGATTTTTTCGTTATAAAGACCCAGTTCTGCGCAAAGTAAAATATGAATCTGATCTTGAAAAACTTTGTCTCATTCCCTAAGATAAAATACAGAGCGTTTCAAAATTAATAATGGGGTTTTAAGACTTTGTTGTATGTATTACATTTAACTTACAATTAAAAATAATGAAATCAAATGAAAGAGCAACCCAATTTTGTTGGGTACATCTGTGCACATGCGCATGCACTGTTTCCTCTGTCTTCCGTTAGAAAGCGCTACTAGCCGCAAAGATGGTGACTAGTAAACAGACAGCTTTTTATGTTTTACAGTTTGCAAGGACTGAATGTGTAGTTACAGTGCAACGTGCGTTCCGCATTAAGTTCCATCGTTATAATAACATCCGTAGATGGTATCATAAGTATGAAGACACCAGCTCTTTGTAAAGGGAAGAGTACGGGACGAACAAGAGTGATTGTTTTAAATGGGGCTTTAGGGCTCTCCAACATCGTGGTCATTAGAACCCTTGAAGAACGTGTTGAATGATTTCAGGCAGTCCTAAGAAATCAATTCGGATGGCTAGTCGTGAATTAGCAATTCCAGTGACGTCTGTATAGAGAGTTTTAAGGAGATGCTTACAACTACGCCCTAATCGTTTGTAGTTGTTACAAGCTTTGAAGCCTACAGTCTACGGTTTACGTGCCACAAAATGTTGCTGCATGACGATGAAGAGTTTCTGGATCGAATCGTCTTTTTGTCATGAATCGACATTTCACCTAAGTGGAAATGTGAACACACATAATGTGCGCATCTGGGGGTCAGAAAATCCCCACGAGATGGTACAGTTGCAACGAGACTTCCCCAAATTGAATGTTATTTGTGCCATATCCCGGCGGACAGTTTATGGACCTTTCTTTTTCTGTGAAGCAACTGTAACTGGTGTTTCTTATCTTGATACGCTCCAACTATGGCTCTTTCCTCAATTGGAAAAAGCCGAACTAGAATACTTTATTTGGTAGAAAGATGGTGCGCCTCCTCACTGGCATAACTCAGTGCGCGATTGGTTAACCCTTAACAACCCACTAGTGTCCAAGGACACATTTTCAATTTGATTTGCTTACTGAATGAAGAATATATATTGTGTAACGAAATCGCTTTATCTATTCTCTTCCCATTGTTTGAGCTCCACAATGAAGTAAATAAAAGTTTCTAGAAGCACATTGTTTTTTATTAATTCAACAATAGTTGAAAAAGCGTCATAAACACCCAGATGTGTCCATTAGACACTTTAGAAATTTATCAGAGTTTTCAAGTTTGAACCTATTGAAACTTCCATGTAATCTGGTTTCAGAGTAAACTATTACCGTTATTGTTCATATCATAAGTACCAAACGTTATTTGCACACGTGTTGTAGATGTTAGGCAAATGTTTTTTTTTCTGTTTTAGAGTCCGTCCAATAATTCTGCTTCTCTTTTCAAGCTATGTACTTCTGAACAGTAACACACGTAGCATGTGTGTATTTTAGTTAGCGTCATAGTAATCCTGTTTTTTAATGGCTAGTGATTTGACTGATAAAGATATCCGACGTTTTTTACAAGAGTGTCTTCTTCCTAGCCTTTTTCCCACTTAATGTGGGGTCGGCTCAGATGGGGGTGGATATGATGCTTCTTAGGATTTATGGCTGGGGAATACTCATGGTGCCGAATGCCCTTTCTGACGCACCTCCCCTGAAGCGGTGATTTTATGAAATGAAATGGGTGTGAATGATTATGAGTGAATGTTGTGGTGGAATGATAGGCAGGGGAAACGGGAGAACCCCGAGAAAACCTGCCGCGAGCACCGCTCCGTCCACCACCTCGGATCGGACCGGGTTTGAACCGGCGTCCCCAGAGGTAGAAGGCGAGCGCGTTACACACTGCGCCACGGGTCGCCCTGCGTCACGGGTTTTTTACAAGAGTGTGATGATGAAAATTATGTATCTAGTGGAAATGATACTGAAGATGAAGATTTCTTTCCAGATATTGTCTCTGACCATGAAAGTAATTGTACGGAAACAGCGTCTAAAGAAGACGAGCAATTGTGCAGCAATGACGAAAACAGATAATGACGATGTGAATAATCCTTGTACTTCAGTTATATTGGTAAAGATGGGACTGTGTGGAAAGCAGTACCGGACAAAACACCATAATATATGTATTATGCCGTGTAGTCCTCCCTCTTTTGTCCAGTTCTATAGTAAGTGACGGAATTCATAAAGTTGTTCTTCCACCAGGAAAAATTATCTACAGTCACATAAACAGTTTCAATTTATTCGAAGAGAATAAAAATAAGACTGAAATAAACCTGTACTATAATGCAACTAAAGGCGATGTCGATACCCTAGATGAAATGGTTCATGAATATTCGACGTAAGACGAACAGGTGGTCGATAGCTTTTTTCCAAAATATCATAGATTAACATTTATGGAGTATTGGAATTGCATCTTTCATAATATGGAAAAGAATTCTATCCTACTTGGATGCCTAAAGAATGGAATCAACGAAAGCTCTATTCTTAAAGAAAAATCTTCATATGAGAATTAGCAATCTTCATGTGCGGTGCAGAGACGTGGAAAGAAAGGGTGAACCCAGTATCACATAGAGGCAATGCAGAATGTTGCAGGCACAAGTAAAAAGAATGCAGTTCAAGCTGAAGAATTTGCGGTGAAAGGAAAGAACCGCTGTCATATTTCTCCATCTAATATTCCTAGAACCTCACAACAATGTTGTGATAAGTGTAATCTAAATGTCTGTTTTGAACATTCAATCAAGAAAATAGTTTTTAGAAATAATATTAAAAAATAATTAGTACTATTAATAATTTTTAAAATGTTATGGTAATAAAATTGTGATTCCTAAGATTCTGTTTCATTAAACGTCTTAAATTTTATATGATGTGTCCAACAGACACTACTGGTCAGGTACGTTACAAACACATACTGGGTTGTTAAGGGTTAAACATCGTTGTACCCAACCGCTGGATTTGCCACCAGGGGTCGGATGACAGAGTTTGTTTCGCATGGATCGTACCCGATCTAACGCCATGCGACTTTTACCTTATTGGGTTCATATGTGCCTCCGCTACCAGCTGGCCTACCCGACTTAAGAAACAGGATTGAAGCAGTTTTGCTTCAATTACTCCAAACACATTGATCAAGGTTTGGGAAGAACTCCCCTATCGACTGGATGTGTGCCGTGTGAAGAATGGTGCTCACATTCATCACTTGAAGGAAAACTGTTTGAGTTGTTCTTTCATTTGATGTATTATTTAAAATTTTAAGTTAAATGTCATAAATACTACATAGCCTTAAAACCCCGATATTCATTTTGAAACCATAGTATTTATAAAATTGATTTTTGATATTGAAGAGCTCTGTGCAATGTAATGAAAAATATTTAATGGTTTTCCAAAAAACAATTGTTTTTCTTCTACTCGTCTCTAAGAGAAGTGAAAGAAACATACATTTCAATTACATTTCGTTTCTTGTGTTGTTTCGTACAAATTATTTATTAGTTTCTATTTTGTGACCAATCAATTGCTTTTGCGTGCCTTTTTTCTGCTGGATAGGGAGGACAGAATTATTGTTGCTGTTTTTGAAAAATATAGAATGGATGCTAAAAATGTAAAAGGAATTCAAATTGAAATTCTTAGTATTTCAATGTTTCCGGATTTAAAAAATATTTATTTGTTATTATTTTATGGCTACTAGTTGTTTAGGCGTGGAATCCGTTTTTCGGAGTGTAATATAACAATTTTTTTTTACAATTTTTGTAATTTAAAAAAGTGAAAAGTATACATATTTAATTAGGTTTTGTTTATGGATATAACATTTTTTTGTTTGTCTATATTTTGATGATGTGTATCGTATATGGGAATGTAAATTACAAATATATTTTTGTAATGTGCTTTTTTAAGTACAATCAAATGGTGTATTTATAAACGTAGGCTTCCGCGGCCGGAGTCAATATATAAATGGTGTATTTGTTTTTTGGAAAATCGAAAGTTGGCCAGCTGCCGTAAGATAGTCCATTTACACAGTATTTTGTTCATGTTTTAAATAATGGCTTCATTTTGTATATGCCCCTTACTAAAAATAAAATATGAAGAAGCAAGAACTTTGGCAAGTTTTAGTATACATCACTATTCATTTCTTCGTTATCAATATTCAAACGCAAATGGGTGGTAAATCCAATTTTCTCCAAAAGTGCCCTCAGACCAAGACTCTCATTATGTCCATCGTGTTGCCATTGCCCTGGATGTGGAGAATTGGCCTGTCTTTGGAATGGCGGCATTGTAACCTCTGACCCCGCAGCACCGTTACTGCCGCCGTCACTATTGAAAGCGTGTTTCTTGAAATTCTGTTGACTTCGTGCGAGGAGCTCCTTCCATTAAACGCGCGAATAACTGAAACTACGCCTCCAAGGACTTCCCTTACCTTTTTCATTTGTATAATTGACAATACTATGGAGTTGAGGTAACTTTGCTTTGGTATCATTGTGGTTAAGTTAATGTCATAATATCTGTTGAATGCTGACTGTTGTAATGTTCACATTGAAGTTTCTATAATTTACTATTATTTTGTTTGGGATAAACGGGCTTTTTAAGCGACAACGAAGTAAATGTAGAATTGTTTTAAAATATTCTTCGAAATATTTTAGACTAAAAGGATCCTTTTCGTGACCGTAAGTCATTAGCGCACGCAGATCTGTTTGCTGTCAACCCTACTGGCGCATGAAATTTACAGCTAGCTGACTGCGCAGCTTTGCACGAGTGTTCGTTGTTGTGATGCGGTTGAAACTTCGTTCTCATTTAGTGTCGGTTTAAATTATACGTTTATTATGGTGATACAATGGTACGTGATACTGAGCGAAAATTCGACAAAGCACATTTCACTCTACCACACCTCATTCTGACGGGAATTTCAAAACATGCTTTCTTTGTGAATTTCTGTAGTACATAAGAAACATCCCGTCCATGAACAAAAATTTTCACTAGTATTCACCTGTTTAATATAGAATTATCGAATATTCCAGAAAACACTTTTAGATTTTTGATTTAACAATCCTCGCATAATGGAACAGATTTGATATCTCAATTAGTTCGCGAAATACAGCAAAAAAGTATACACCTCAATAAACTTGAGATGAAGTATACCACGTCGTTATCGCTAAACTAACTTCTGAAAACCTGTCTACCCTTTAAGGTCCAATTTCACCAAGTTCGTTTAATGCCTTAAACGAGATTTTCTGTGCATTAAATCGTGATTATTGAAATGCGCGTTACACCAATTTCGATTTACGAGAAAATTACGATTTACTCGTAAACGCTCGGAGACTCTTCGATTACCTGCGCAAATCGCGATTTTCTTCAGTACTGCAAGAAATATTGCGTCCATTTTGCTTGTTGCTCGTGGTTCGATTTATACGTTATGTTCACTGGCACGAGGGAAGCCCGCTGCTACCTCCGTTGTCCGTTGGTGGCACTGATGAGCAACAACATGCGTTTTACGCCCGACATTTGTCTTCAAGTTACCCACAATGCACTGCAAAACTACACTGCAGAATTCTTCAGAAACATTGATTAACATAATCGACGATTAGTTTTGCTTGGTGATACGTATAAAATTTAATCACGATTTCATTTACCTAATCACATTTAAGGAAATCGCGATTATTCTGTTTCGTGAAATTGGGCCTAAGAATGATATACTGAATAAACTAAAACCCTGTATCAATAAATAATTAACACATTTACATGCAAAAACCGATATGATTACCGTGTTAGTTAATAAAATACAGAGAAAATAGCAAAAATTCGAAAAATCACATTTACCATAAATAACCCCTTTAAAATATGAATTTCGAATTGATAACCCTAATAGTTCAAGGGATATGGCAAAAATAATATATGCGGTTAGCGCGATATGACATGAAATCATTTCTGCCCCTTTAGAACCGTTAAAAAAATTTACCGTTTTAAAATTGAAATTTTGGGCAATGCTTCCTTAGTTACGTTACGAAACGGTACTGTCCAAATTTCATGTTTAGCTTCGGTAGTTTACGCCCTGCGCTGATTGATGAGTGAGTGAGTCAGTTGTTCAGTCAGTCCGGATATTGCCGCTTATACAAGGAGATGGATTAATACAAAAGTGATTACAAAGATAAGAAAATAATTTACAAATAGCTACAGTCACAACTATCAATTTATCAAGAAATATTAGAACAGTTTCATAATTATCACTGCTATATTTTGTAATCTGCAGGTTGAACGTAAAACTTACAAAAATACATTCTTTCATAATTATATATTGTTTCTACATAACTACAGTAAAATACTTAAAATACAACATGAGAACAAAAAGAAAGTAAGAAAAGTAAAGAAGCTTTCTAAAATATTGTTACTTTGTCATGTTTTACGTATGTTTTTATTTATTTAGTATATTATTTCTTTTATTTAGTAAATTCTTTAATTTACTTATATTTAGTAATTTAAATAAATCTATTACTTTATTTCTCTTTTTTACAGTATCTCAAAAACGTGTCAAATTTCCCACAAGCATAACTATTTATTTGAAATCACAACTCAATGAACGTGGTAATTAAATTAAAGATAGTGATTTTTTCTGACGAATAAGTTTCCATTTTCTTTCCTTAATACGCAGGAAGGGGTTCTGTCCTGCACCAACACAGTATCAATGTACATTGTGCTAACAAATCCAAACTGGTTCGAATAACTGCGGCTTGGATTGAAGCGTTGTCTTTGCGCGCCAAATTGCTTCTTGAGATAAACTTCCAATGGACGTCCACCGTTATGGACACCACCGTCAAGGAATTAAAATATCGCGAAATATGATTTGATAAATATCTCTCCTTATATGGTAATATTTTAATAATGTTTTTGTGCCCCTTTCTCTGCATACTGCCAATAAAGGACTCCTCTATAAATATTTAGAAAAAAGTTAAAATTTCATATTTTTAATGTTAATCTATATTTGTAGCTAAACTATGTTGTTTGCCATTTTAACTACAAAAGGTTTAAAAAATCATCAAAATGTATTTGATGGTACATGATTGGCAGTGGTTTGACTACTTAAAACCAGGTGGTAAAATTATTCAATACTACTGATAGATACATGATTTATGAACGATTCTCATGAAAAATAGAATGTGATGAATACGTCACTGCTCAGTTTTGCAATTCAGAAGTCCCCACTTTCCCTAATATTTCCACCTTCCTCTTAGGAACACTTTTCTTTGTCACTCTTTGATCCAATAACCCTAAATTAGTGCTAATTATTTCGAACAAATGTTGCAAAATCGTAGGTGGTAGAACTTATTACTGTGTATTTGTCCTTTGTCTTTTTTCCATAGTTATCGTCTTCCAAGTTTCATCTCGTATAAAACACTTTGATATGATGATCAGTGACCACTACTATTTTAGCAACTTGTATTTACAATCTTGTGCACTCGTTACCTGAACACAGAGACATTACCTGGGGTGATGTCTCTTTTTTATTATAACTCTGTTCCGACTCACTCTGATTACTACTATTGATAATACAATGAACGTTTCCAAAACTGTTCTACACTTTCATAATAACCGGACACCCAATTTCATTAAAATAACAAAAATCATTGCACATAGCGAACGTGTAGTACGTATCAGCTAACAACCTGAGGAGACGTTCATAGAAGGGGCTGACGGCAATGAGACGAACTACGAAGCATGTACAAGGGTATAATTTTATCATCTGTTCCTCCACAAAAATTTAGAATCTGTTTTGTTGGAATTTTTTCTACTTTTCAAATTTGCAATCAAAGTTTGTGTTATTTCTATCTCAAAATTGTAAAAATTGAGAGAAATTCGAAAATTTTTGTTGTTTCTCGAAGAAATTTTTCTCCAGTGACAAGTTTTGTTTGCAAACTTCAAGATTCGTGTTCAGCACACTAAAACATATCGGTTCTACAAATTATCTCAGAACACTCGTAAAAAAACAGGACAACAGGGATGTTTCAAAATCGTAATTACAATCGTAAATTTGTCAAAACAAGATTTTATGCTAAATAAGTTGCCTCACTTACTTTGAAAAAAAAATTCAACAATGAGTGTGTTTGGTGGAGGTGGAGCGCTGGGCCAGGGAACCTACCTTGTTTGACGCAGCGCTGCGGTGCTTGCTGTTGCAGCGGCGTTCCAGCACGTGCGCGAACACATCTCCGCATTGGAAGGCGAAGGGAGAGACACGGACTTGCTGTTCCTACGAGCGCTCATGGACTCACCCGTCATGCGCTCACTCGTCAAGGTAAGTTGCTGCTTTTTTATTTACGTTACATGCTTTATGCAATATTTGATATTTCTTTATCGCTATTACCCCTCACTCTTGTTCTTTTTCCTCCACTTTTCCTCCCAAACAATATTATTTCAGTTTCTCTTAATCTCAGCTCTTGAAGTTTTTATTTTTCAGAGTTTTCAGGTCTTATTTTAGCTAAGAACTTTTTACAATTAAGATCTAGTATTACCATAACTCGTGCTTTATCTTTATGATCAAAAAGTAAATAAAATATTCAAAATCTCACTCCAGTACTTCCCATAAAAAGTTGTCGCGGTTTTGTCACCGATTAGACCGTAACTTTGTGGAGTCAAAATACTTCTCTAAATATGAAGTTTTTCCAAGTCATAGCCCTGTAGATCTTCAAGAACCACAAATATGAATTTTCGATATTTAAAAAATCATGCTTTTTCCAATATTTTGAAAAGGCTATATCTCAGAGTCATTTTATTTCTTTGACTTCCGCGATCACTAATTTTTTAGATCTTTCTATTTAGTTCTAAATGGTCTACGGGCAATTGTCAAAATTTTTATACATTGAACTTCACACAAAATTGACCAAAAGTTTTCAACTCTCTGTCTAATCGTGGTCTTTTGCATAAAGTTCATGTGATTTTCCTCCAATGTTGCCTGTTTTGTCGAGTTTCCAAATTTTACAAACGTGTCAATTTCTTATTTTGTCGCTTCTCTAGTTTTTTTTTCAATTTGATCTCTTTCATATTTAATATACAATATTTAAACATGCATAACTATTTTCTCCCCGAATAAAAATGGCTCAACTTTGGCGAGAAGTTATTGCATATTAATAACTCAAATTTGGTGAGAAGAGTTTTGTGTGTAGAGCACGATGTGCTTGTCCCAAACTTACTAATAGACTTGAAGCTCTCAGAGAGACGTGAAATTCTATATTTTATCTCCGTCTAGGGGCACATAAGGCTGATTAAACATGACGTTCCTTTTTCTTTCCTAAACTCTAAAGATTTTCCTCTCTTGAACACTTCTCTTGATTCTCAAACTCAACCTCATATTTCCACAGAAGTCCAACGATATTTTTCGAAAAATTCGTGATCGTCAATACTTAAAGAATTTGCCATTTTACTCGAAGTGGATAATTTTTTATCAATTTTTTCTACGAGACATCCGTGTATAGAAATAAGAATGATTAGAATATAGAAAATATTGAAATTTGTTATGAGGAAATATTGCTTGAAATGAAAACTACGGCGATAATTGATTAAATATTTTATTTTTATGGAGTTGCTTGAAAAATAAAACTGAATTTTCTTTTTATCCTTCATAGATCTTTAATTGCTTCTCGTAAATCTCAGTCACAACGTCGTTAAAGGTAGAATAATAATTTGAAGGTCGCAACAATTACTCCTTTTTTATTTCCAGATAAAAATTGGTACTCAAATTGGTTTATTTAAACTAAGTAGAGTTTTCAATTTTCTAGGTTTCGTTAAGTCACAGAGTCTGCCACCAGAGGCGGATCTACGGGGGAGGGGCTAAGGGTGATGTAGTCCTCCCC
>NNCF01125920.1:187990-287444 GCA_002313205.1 Laupala kohalensis | reverse complement strand
CTTGTGGTGACAGAACAATAATAGCAGTGCTTTAGTGTTCTCAGCCAATTACACTTTTGCTGGAGGAGGTAAAATGTCTGTTGAAAAATTCGAACAAATAAATAGCCACTCAAGTCTGCGTGTTTTAGTCGTTTTGACAATGAATGACATTCTTTTTTTCTTGAATTGCCTGTTGCCATACCGCGGGATTTAAGATTTAATAGATTTATAAATAATATAATTAATTGAGTTGAGAGTGCAATTACAATTAAAATTATTTTATTTGATACCAGAACTTTGTAATATTTGTAATAACAAAGTGGAATTATACTTTGAAATTAAATTGACGTCATCCTCAGAATTATTTTAATAATTCTGCATAATATTATTTAGTATACCTTGTTGAAATAAATTCTTTTAACTGCGTCTGTAAGTAGTGTTACCAATAGCTTATCTTATCAGATCAGATGAGCTCGTGTTTCTCTGTGGAGGGGGAACCTATCTCACACAAGGAACCTGTCTCACACCTGTTCCTTGTTCCTCTCACACAGGTTCCCCCTACGTAGCAGAGATGATTCACGTCACGACACTATTCCAAAATTAACCCTTTTTGGTTGAATATCTCAATAAATATTGAAATGAGTAAATGTCTAGGTTTCCAAACATCCAGATAAAAGTGAAGAGTTTTTACGTGCTTGGATTGTTTTGACTATGTCCCGACGAACACTAAATGGCAGGTTAATCCTGGCAGTTCAATCATAGGATTGAACACATATAGGTGTCGTGACGTCATGCTAGCAAGTGCTTGTGTCGAGATATCGCTATATGAATCGTAGAGTCCCCAATGGTATCTTGCAACATCAACCTGATGTCTTAATATGGGAACCGGATGAAGTTGATGTAAACTGGAAAAACCGTTTTCTGTAGGATTTATTTGATAATTTACTTCTATGTGAAAAGTGATAATAGTGCGTCCTGTCTTTATCTAAAAGTACTCGGAATACATTTCTGTGTGTGTTTGTGCATGCATTATGCAAATGTAAAAAATGACGATTTTTACATTTATGGTTATTTTAGAACTTTTTATTAAAATGTGGCTATAGCAGAGATTGAATCGGGATGAGAATGAAGATTATAGATGGAAGATGATTGCGAGAGGGGTGAATGTCAATCCAGGGTCGATATCAGGACCCTGAGTGGCACCACGTGGCACTACTCCCTCCCCCTGATATAAGCGTGCGCGTCTGGTTTGATATCTCTGTGTGTGCTTTATATAGCAGATTATTTCTTTCCTCTAATTCTTCTTTGGAATAACATTTTACAAGTATTTATTGAGCACGATTTGCGATTTATTACAGTTTTATAAAAATTGAATCAGAAGTCGTTTCGAGAGTTTTGTTTTCTTTTGTATAAAATAAAAAAGAGTTGATAAAATACTCTTTCGAATTTTCTTTGAAGCTGATGTCCCAAGTACGACGTAACCTGAAATCTTCCAACCTGAGAAGTGTTAAAATGGGCTTATTGATATATATTTCTGAAATGGAAATACAGATTCGAAAATTTTGTCTAGGATGGTCACCTTTATTGAAAGATCAAGGCAAGATCCCAAATTCTGCCAAAGAAATACCCATCAACAACAAATACAGTGCGGATATCTTGGTGCCAACAGACAATACATCCATTTCTCGCTCTTGAAGCTTATTTTCTTAACGTTCAGTGAAAAAACAAACCTGCTGTCTGTGTTTCAACTTCTCCGTCCGTTTGAAAATAATTAAGTTGAGAGAAGTAGTATATAGTCCGGACAGACGTATTAGTGAAAGTAATATACAAATCTAAGACTGGAATATTGAGTATATGGCAAGACACACATATGGCAACATTTCTTTTGACTTTAAATGTATTTTATTGGTTTCCTTGATACTGGAAAATTGGAAGTTTACTTCGGAAAACATGAATAAAACGACACTAATGTCTTCTAATTAAATAAATAATCAAATACGACCTTTTATGGACGTTATATATATATATATATATATATATATATATATATATATATATATATATATATATATATANNNNATATATATATATATATAGTATACTCGACCTTAGTATTATAAAGAATAACTACCAACACTCAGGAAGAAGGTACAAAATAAAACGAAGAATTTCTGCATACATTTTCGTTGTTTCTCCAAAGTGGTATTCATTTTATGTATTTTTATAGTGATGCCCTAAGAAGTATTAAACGTTGAAAGGTAGGCAGAAATTCTTCGTTTTATTTTATGACCTGCTTCTTGAGTGTTGGTAGTTATTCTTTATATATAATTCGTCCATAAAAGGTCGTAAGTCTTTAATTTTTATTTAAGTAGATTATATAATGGACGTTAATTGTAGAAGACTACTGTCTTCTAGTAAATAAATAAAGATAAATAAAAATAAGGAAGAAGTCATAAATTCCTAAATATATGCTTTTATTTTCATTATCTCTAAAACTTTTAATGCTGGAAGTTTATTGCTGTATTTATTTAAAAAAATAAAATTAAACCGGTTATAATGAAGTTGAACAAGAAATCCTTTTTTTAACTGTCATTATTGTAATATTGTTATCTCTCTGGCTTCAAAATTATGAACATCAACTCGGATGAATTCCCTCTCTTAGTCTCCTGTCTGAGTTCATTCTACGAACATTTGGCATTGCAGAACTCTTGTAGATGAACAAACAATAAATAGTATTAAACTTGATACTATTATAAAAAACAACATTTCGAAATAATTCTTCTGCCCGACATCGTGCCCTTGGGGCACTACCAATGTTAGCGATTACGACCGACGTTTTACTTCACAGGTGCTATTCTCACGCTTTCACAGGGTTAGCATGCTCGCTTGCCACTGAGTCACTTCGGGTTTAATTCCCGGCGGGGTCAGAAAAAAAATTGGCTTTTCACTTCAGTTATACGAAGTTCTGTTGAAAAGCTAACCCTCCTTCTTCTACCCACCTTGTACTATTCCTAATTAAGATAGTTATCCTAAAGGACCAATAAACTGCAATTTGATGACTGTGTTAACGCCTTCAAACTATACGAAAGTAATTTATAAACATAATATCGAATCATAATTCATTTTTATCATATAAACCCAATGAAAAACCGCAAGTGTATAATAATTTGTTCAATAATTGTTCCTTATGTTGATTATAAAGAAAAGATATTACAAAATATACCATGACGTAATGCTTTTTGTTTTATACCACGACGTTATGTGTTCACTTAAATTATTAGTTTCGGATGAGTTATTAATTTCTAATTCTTTCCGGATTGTACTAATTGAATAACAGGGCACTGGTTTCTTCAAGATGAAAACTCAAATACAGAGTAGCGTTATACGTAAGGATTGTAGATGGTGAAATTAACTAGTATTTTCCTGCATTCCTTGTCAGCCGGAAGACGACACAAAGCGAAGGAAGTTAGGATAGTTGAGTACAGTGACAATGCCTGAGAATTTATTTCTTCTCTTCCAGAAATGCTTCTACTTATGAGAAGTCTCAATTAGCTCGCACTTTACAGCCAGAGAAATTTCCCAGGTACTTTAACCCTTGAAAAAGAAGGTTCTTAACCCTAAATGCACGAAACACGCTCCACAAGCACTGGGGATATTTTGTCTGTCAATATTGGCAACACTGATTGATTTCGGGACCCGCGCGCCTCGGTGTCCGTGATGACGCCCCTTCTCGTGCTCCGCATCCCAATTGCTCTCTGAGTTTTTAAATGATTGTAATATTGCAGAATTAAGAAGTAAACCTACGACGTGGTGCGTAAAGAAATCATTTATTAGCTTACTGTGAACATTTTAAAACCGAAACGAAATGTACGTTAACCTTGCGTTGTATAGAATGAGAAAAAAAACAGCAATGAGTGGAGGATATAAGTAAATGTTTCTTTTATAAAGAAGGCAAAATCAATTAAATTTTGCAACGTAAAGAATATCTTCAGAAAACTGAGTATTTTCCTAAAGTGTAAGTTTCTTATTCACCAGTTAGTGGTTGCAAAAGGCGAGGTCTTTTTCCTTCGTGTAATATTTTTAAAATAATGTAAAAAAATAAAGGATTAATGACACTCGTATGCTCAATTGACACCAACACTATTCAACCACCAATATTAATGAACATCATTAAATATAACAAAGGAAAAATGTCCTGACCGATAATGTAAAGTATAAGGTGAATCTTGAGGATTCGGTCAGATTTTCGGGAACCATTAAAACATCAAACACATGTCAACGCCTTTATTCTAAGGCATCTTCAGGGCATACAACAAAATATCCATAATCAGACTACAAAATAGTAACACTCAATGCTGTAATTACCATGTACAAATTTATTGTAACTTTCAATTAACTTACACAACCTATTAAACCTACAAATATGCATAAAACATTTCAAAAAACAAAAATATAAAAATACAATAATCACCTAGCGCTAAACATCTTATCATACAAATAATACATGTCATTCCAAATAGC
Source organism: Laupala kohalensis (assembly GCA_002313205.1). Lineage (NCBI taxonomy): Eukaryota > Metazoa > Arthropoda > Insecta > Orthoptera > Trigonidiidae > Laupala > Laupala kohalensis. Next base: position 282,944 of record NNCF01125920.1, on the reverse strand, counting down.
TGGTGCAGGCTAATTCATACTGATCTCAACGGACCCACGAAAGTCACGCCACAGGACTACCAACCCATGTACATATGAAATTATAACAATACAATTTTACTCTTAGTTTTAGAACTTACATTAGTAAATAATTGAACAAAAGAAATATATTACCTAGTTGCTATCTTACTGGCCTTATTTATGACGCCAGCAACTTTTTTGTATTGGTATTATAATTACAAGTATGATTCTTAAAAATGTTAATCATTTCTTTGATATTTCTTTATTTTTACCAAGAAAACATTTAATATATACAAATGGAGACTTGAAAAATTATTTGTGCAAAATCCAAAATTTACATGAGCAAAATCTTGGGTACTTAGCTAGTGTAGTTCGAAATATACATTGAAATATTACTGACCATAGAAATGAAGATGACCCAGAAATGCAAATTTTACGTAATATTTTCTTACAATTGTTTATTTAATATTGTCCTCCTCCGCAGATCTTTATGAGTTAAAATAAGGTGGAGTAGACAATTAACACCCACCTAACTATAAATCCATTTTTTTCTGTAAATACTGTTTAAATGAAATCCCACAGTGACACTGCTTCCACCCAGTGCACCATCCCCATAAACTTCTACTAGAGCGTAGTGAATTTCGATAGGTAATTTTTCCCGCACATTTTCAATTTTGATGTAAGACTGTTAGTTACTAAGTGAGATTTGACCTAAGTCATTTTTCCCTCCATTTCAAATCAGAATTTCTCACTCAAAACACAAATTATCATAACACATGGGAATATAGCAGAAAGTCTTTTGCTCACATCCGACGCTTCGCGCGCGGGAATCGTTCCACAGACGGGCATGCGCTCTCAGCAGACGTTTTGAACAGGCGCTCGAACACCATTTCAAAAATTCTGCACACCGTAAAATTATGGATTCACAATTCTTTGTATTTCACAAAATGATTTTACAAGCCTTCAATATAATCATTCTCCTTAATAAATTCTACTACAATTAACGTCCATTATATAATCTAATTAAATAAATAATGAAGAACTTAAGACCTTTTATGGACTAATAATGTATATATTCACCAATAAAAGCGACCCAGCGTTTTGGCAGATCGTGTATTCCCGTTAGGACACCAAATCCCTCTGGTGGCCCAGAGTGAACATGTTTGCTTGTCACTGAGTCATTCTGGGCTCAATTCCCGGTGAAGCCAGAAAAAATAGTAGATTTTCACATCAATGCCCCAATTATAGATGTGTTCAGTTGAAAAGTGAACCCTCTCTCTTCTATCCACCTTCTACTACTAGTATCACTAATTCACAAACGCTCATCCGTGCAGACAGACTAACGGTCTGTTAAATCGTCTAACACAATAGAAATGACCCATTAAATTTAACAGCCTCTAAGAAAACTTTAACAGTCATTAAACTTTGGTGCATCTCAATTTCTTAGAAAATGACCGTTAAATGAGAACTTAATGATTGCATTATTTTAATGAACGTTGGTGTACTTGGCTGTATATCTTACTAATACTAACTACTACTACTTAGCCACTCCACATGGGCCAAGTCGTCGGTAAATCGAGCTAACCGGCCCACCACCTACTACCACCCACCTCATATTGCCCCATGTAGATAAGTTTCAATAGAATGCTATATTTCCCATTAATAAACAAATGAAATAGGACGCCATCTTTGTTGATCTGTCTGATCATCTTCACTGCATCAGAACTCCTCCCACTCTTTGGGTTGTCTTCAGAAGTAGACCGGTATTCGCGAAAACTATACATTTCGGAAGAAAGATTTAACATCGTGTTTAAGATTAGAAAATTAGATTTAAGATTAGTCGTGAAGTTTCCATGTCAAAATATATTTTTTAAAACCTTGTCTTGGGCGTTATTAAAATACTGTGTTCATTGCCGCCCTTTCGATAAATTTCATGCTGGACCTATAAATATATTCACAAGGATTAAGAATCGTATAAAACATAAAAGCCAGTTTCTTTATTACAATACAAAATAGATGTTACAAATCAAAATTCAACATAAAAAATATCATACTTCTTAACGCACGTAAAGTAACTTCTATCTTCTGTTATGTTAAACAATTTTTTAAAGTTCTGACATTTTAATTTATAAAAAATAACAGCATAATGGCTGTTTTATATAAAAAATAAGATAATGTTTGAACTAACTATATTGTTTTTAAAACAAGAATAGGTAATGGCGCCTTGAGTAACGGCTATAGTATAGTTTTCATTTAATAATATCATATTTAATAATATGATGAATAGCTAAAGTAAGGATTTTCATTTAATAATATGATTTCTGGCAATTTTCTCTTAAGTTTTTGTTTCACACAACTATACAGGTAAAAGGATGTTATTTTATTATTTATTACTCAGTAATTGTGATAATTTTTACCATTGTATAAAAACGCCGTCACGTAGGCCAGTAGCGCCCATGCAGGCTAATAGCGCCCAACCGTCATTTGACCCGTTAATACCCGAGTGAGCGTTATCGTTTTTATACGAAATTACGCATATAAGCTTAAAATATATACAAAATATGAAGAGTAGTAAACAACATAAATATGAAAGTTTACGAAAAATACAGCAAAACAAGTAAAATAATAACTATTTAGTCGGAGCACTTTCGCAATACCGGCGTCTATGACTGGTCATTAATGCGTGACGTAGGCTGGTACGAGAGACTAACGTTCCTATGGGTGTATACTATATGTGCGTAAAAATGTGCGTGAACCGTGACACAAGTCATACAAATGGAAGTATGTTTTCTGTAGGGTGGGCATTATTTAACAGAGGGCGTTAATTGCCCTCTGTATCTTACTTATCTGTTTCAACTAAAGAGTACAGTAATTCAGCCCCGAGACATTTCGTCATAAAAACAATTTCGATGTGGAGTCTGACGTTACGACTGTAAAATGACCTTTCTTTTCGGCTTGAATTTTGAAATTTTGAGTTGTGATGTGAGTTCAGGATCACCCTTCAATTCTGCTTTAAGCCATAGAAAAGAGGGAGAGAGATAGTTTGTTTTCCTCTTTCTCAAAATAAGATAACTTAAATAATTTTCCTTTACTTTCCGGATCAATTGTGCAAAATTTCATCAAGCTCGGAATAATTTTGTATAAAAGATTCAGTCCGCCGCAGACATGGTTCTTTATACATAGATAATGCTATGAGGAATTTCGTTTCGTACCTGCAATGCAACACTTTGCATCGAGCAAAGCCCAGCGTCGCCGTGACCTTCACTGTCAGTCTGCGATGATGGTCTTGGTGATTCCCGCGCGCGCCGCACCGGATTCGCGCTTGACCTGCGCGCGGGGCGGTCGCCGCGGGTGACCTCGCTGATTTTCACACGCCCATCCATCCCCGTGACGCCATTGCCACCCTCCATGGCAAAGTTTCTGTTCACTCCCACGCCGCTTGTCTGAACGCCAACGATGTTTTAGGAGTCCGTTTGGCAGTCGTCGCAGCCATGGGCAACTGTTGGCAGCCACCGAAGAAGTTGGAAGTAAGTAGAAGTTGCGAGGGTGAGAGTTGTGGTCGCGGAGGTGGCGGGGAGGTTCGAAACCGGGTGCGTGATGGAGAATGTGCTGGGCTGGAAGAAAGATGGTCTTCGGGTACGTGTTATGTAACTTTTGAGTTTTTGCATATGCATGTAAGCGCTGTTTCTTGAAACATGAGCTATTATATATTTTTGGTTTCCTGATCGTGCGAAACACGACAGTTTTTTTCTAGAAATCAAATTATCTGAAGATACATTGTTATTACTGTTGTTGTGACAGTTGCTATTTAGTTTCGTTATTCTTACAGAGCTATATGCTATATGCCAATCCATATCAATTAGTAATTAACAAATTGAATTTGAAACGGACTATTTTCTTATTTATAAGAAAATTGAATGAAATTTAATAATATTGAATGGAATAAAAGAGTATTTTCTATGCTAATTGAATACAGCAAAGCGAATCAGACATGTAGCTGGAATCATGCAGCTGTTTGGAGAAGGAATTTGATCTCTGCATGAGAATCGTCTTTTCTTCATTGAATAGACTTCTGTTCTTGTTGAGACTTCTGTGCAAAGGTTATTTGTAGTACGTAGTTTTTTTTAATAAAAAAATATTTTTATTGTATGACTTATGATCAAATTCCTTAAATTTTTCGTCGAAGAGAATTTCCGAAAAGGAAATATTGATGCCCCCGGAATTCTTGATTGAAAACAGCCCACCCCTATTCATCAATATACAAAACCCCCATCAACAATATCAAAACACTGAGTTACGAAAATATCCCTAATCGTTTCTATAAAATTTATTCAAAACTAGTTTTTCTCTATATTTGCTTGCATGGAAATATTTTGGAGGCTACTGAATACCTTACATTTCATGTAGCCTACAAAAAATCATTTAAAACATTTACATCACTCTACTCCGAAGAAAATAAAATTATTTGCATATTTTTAGACGTGTGCATTAAAATGTTTATTGCACATTCTTTATTCGTTTATATTTTTTAAAGTTAAAGATCTTATAATATCAGGAAAATGAATTAAATCAGCTGAATCAACAGGTTGGTTGTTCTATTATGTTTTTATTATGCTGCACTTCAATATCATTGAACGAACATTCCTCTTCTGTCAAGAAATATGACTCATCGCTATCCTGAATACATCGCGTGCTGTCTGAACTCGTAAGGAATGTATTTTGCGTTCATTTTTTTCAAACACAACTTCATTATTTCAGAGTAAGCTGTTTTCCGTATAGATAACCATATAAAATAAATCAGAACGGTACTGTTCTCAGAATTATTAACAATAGTAGAATCCAAAGTCTTAAGTTGTGTTCATATATACTGTCCACTTCGTAACAAACAATAAGAAGATTTGAACCATACACTCACGAATCGGTTGAGAAGTCGGCTTTCGCCTCTATCAGATCTAAAATTCAGAAGGAAAAGTTTTCTTTCTTCTATATTTATTGTTCTGACCTGTAGAGGAAACAGAGGGAGGTATTGCGGGAAGAAATTGAATGCAAATATGTAATTGTGGTAAATTCTGATTTGATAAAGGCTCAAACTTGTTTTGTCTTTACAGCAATGGGTAGGGAGAGATACTGATTTTTTTTCTTTGAAATCTTTCTTATCTAATTTAAGTAATTTTAATGGTATTAGTAATTTTAATGGTAATAAACAATGAATTTATCACTTGAAACTCAAAAACTTTTTACGAATAAGTATCGCTTTCAACATCAGGCCGAACAATCATAGCTTCATGTGATAAATCTCGTCAATTAATAACTTCTGGTGTGACGAAAATGATGGCTAGTCTGTTAATTTAATAAACTTAGATTGATATTCACGAATGACTCATGTGGTTATACGTAATTTGTAACTACTCTTTGACAAAAATACGTATTTGTTTATTATTTACGTTCATTAGGCACTGTTATCAATTTCGTGTTATTATATTAGTATTTGCACTAAAATTAAAAAAGAGAATTTTATAACTGGCCAACCCTCAATTTGCTCTTTATTTATTTTAAGACGGGTGTTGAATGGCCGATATTACAAAACACTGGTTGAAGGCCAATTTCAATAACTACCTTCACGAGGATCAGACTTTTCTCACGTGTTAATGAAAAAGGGTAGTATTTATTTTCAAGATATGCAGTTGACCAACCGTTAATTCAGTAGAATCTTCTTGCTAGAATGATTTTTGAGGAATTGCCAAGCCCTACGCCATTTCTGGGCGGAGTCGCTTACATAATTAGAAAGTGGATTTGCTTAGCGTCCGAGTGGAGGAGAGACCCAGGTGGAAGTATACCGCTTTGCTCTCGTCGGAACCGGCTCTTCCCCACGATGACCGTCCCGGTCACATTACACTTCCCCTTTGATGGCGATGCGCACATTTCTTATATTATTTCATTATTCTGAATAACTGCTGCATAGATAGAATGATATGGAAGTGGCGAAAAATAAGAAATATGCCTTGTAAGTACGTTGACCTCAATTGCCGAGAAGAAATCATTCGGGTTGCTCCAGGAAAACATTGGAAAAGCCACATCGAAAGTAGTATTATGCGGGAATGAAATTAATGTAGCAATAATATCAGTATCAATAGCTACGACGTATTGTAATATATTTAAATTGATAAAGGCAAAACGGCCGCAGGTTGGAGCGTCAATTGTAATATTTAATGGAATAATTAAAATGAACGCATGTTAAAGAGCCAATTGTAACAATTAAATTTGGATATTCGTGGCAAGCTCAGGGGTACCAAATTTGGATAAAATTTTAGAATGTTAATACTACTATTGCCAACGACCGTAAAATAATTCCGGGTCGGCAAATGACACTCACATACCTGACCCACTCGGCGGAGCGATGATTGATGCCTAGCTGTCATTAAAATTTAATTGAAATTGGGAAATGGATTCGGCCTTTTCATTGGCGTGACACACACAAATCCTTCTCGAAGGAAACACATTATTCATAAGAAGTTGATATAATTTCAGAAAACAAATACATGATTACTATTTCTACAAATAATTCCCCTTCAGCATTTCCCCCAAAACAACAAAAGCATGCAACTTCACTACAACACATAATGAAATCTTAGTCTGTCAATATTGCCAGTGGGATGGCAACATCAATTACATGAATTTCCTTCTTATTACGATCTAGGAACATGATGTCAGGGCGGTTTGCTGGTAAGGTAATGTGAGTTCTAATTTCTCTGTCTCAGTAAAGTTTCCATTTGTTTTCAGTGACAGGTATATATTTGTAGTAGAGAGTGTCTGGTATGTTTTCTGAAAGGTGTTGGTGAAGACTTTTTGCTACATTGTTGTGCCTTTTGGTGTAATCTGTGTTTCCAAGAAGACGCCAAGAACCTGTGATGTTCTCAATAGTTTCTGATGCGTCTTTGCATTTTCGGCACTTATCTTCAATTCCTTCATTTTGGATGAATTTTCTATAATTCCTTGTTGGTATTACCCTATCCTGGATAGCATTGTGAATCCGGTTATTCCTGCAAATAGGTTTCCCTTTGGTCAACGTTGATATTTTCCAGGTATTTGGCATAAGAACCATGCAGCGTCTTTGATCTCGTCTATTTTTTTGATATACGGATTTACATTGAAGGGTATAGCTGAAATCTGATAGATGTAAAGGTGTTGCATGCATATCAGCTTTACAGATGACTATAAACATATCATGATATTGTTGTTTATCGGAGAAGTATAACCTTAGACTATTTTATACATTTATTGTCAAAAAACAGTACAAACTGCGTATGACCACGTGGAGGACAATAAACTAATTTACTCTCCGGAAGCAAGCAAGGGACCATCCCATCAATTCCGATCAAGGGCCCTAAGGCAGAGGCGGATTCAAAAATTTCAGAAAAAGTTCCTAGATATTTATTATTATTATTATTATTATTATTATTTTATTCCGTTTAGGTCCTCAGCTTTTTCAGCTGGCCGTAGTGAGGTACGGGCTACACCAAGCACACTCATTCTGGATGATCCTAAAATTTTCTGACTATTCTTGATGTATTGAGCAAAACAGCTTTCTAAAGTTGTACATAAATGGTCTTACACAATTTTAACATGCTAATTATTATTATTATTATTATTGCTATTGAAAAGAAAAAAAATAGTAACTTGAATAATGAAATTAGAAAATGAATGAATGAAAGGGACATAACATTTAAAAAGTGGAAAAGAACATCCTTATTAAATTTAGAATCTAAAAACATACTTAGAACAGAATATATAGCATTAAGGACTAAAATCAAAAACCTAATGGTAAAACAATAAAGAATATACTTTGCTGAGCAATTTGAAAAGAATAAATTCAATGCCAAAAAAACATGGCAAACAATTAATGCATTACTGGACAATAAGGATAAAGAATCAGTGGACACAATCATAATAGAGAAATTAGGCAGAACAGATAGTATTAAAAACATAAGCAACAATTTTGCATATAATTTCTCAAATCAAATTGATAAGATATCACATAAAAAGAATCATTTTGAAAATGGACAGTAACAAAGCACCAGGAACAGATTATATAGAAATTGAACATATTAAAGAAAATGCAAACATACTAATTCAATTAATAACAATTATAATTAATAAAAGTATACAATCAGGAGAATTTCCAAGTAATATTAAGCAGGCAATCATAAGACTAATTCATAAAGAAGGTTCTTTTCTAAATTATGGTAACTATAGACCAATTTCGGTTTTAAATTCAATGGGAAAGATTTTTGAAAAATATATTTCGATTAAATTAACAAATTATATAGATAAATTAATAAAGATTAACAATTCGCATATGAAACAAAAAAAATACAATAAATCTCTTAGAAAAATTTGCAAATTTAATAAACACAAGACTAGATAAATGTGAGCATATTATGATGTTATCCATATGATATGATTGATCATGAAAAATTGGTGGAAACTTTAGAAAAAATAGGTAAAAGAGGGAACATTTTAAAATTATTTAAGAGTTACCTAAGTGAAAGATCACACACAGTTAAAATTGAGAACAACTTCAGTGACAGCATCAAAATGGATAAAGGCATTCCACAAGGAAATTATTTGACACAATTACTGTACATAATATATGTAAATGATGTAAAAAATGTTTCAAAATATGTAAATTCTTCATCTATGCAGATAACATAATAATTTCATTTAATAGAAACCAAAATACGGCATCACAAATTTTGCAATGTGAGTTTAATAAATTTCAAAATTGGATTCACGAAAAGGGATTTAAAATTAATGAAAGCAAAACTAAATTATTACATATTACAACTTCACATACGAAAAGAACTTATGCAAAAATTATTTTCCACAACATAAACTGTATACATAAACATTTTGAAAATTGTTAATGTATAGATAAGATAGATATATTTAATAATCTTAATTGTTTAAGTGTAATTATAGATAAGAACTTTTTATAGAAGGAGCATGCTTTGTATATAATAAAGAAACTTAGAATCTGTATATGGAAAATGAACAGCATAAGAGAAATTACACCAAGGGTGATACTCAGAATTATTTACTTTGCATTATTCGAATCAGTTTTAAGATATGGAATTCCAATCTGGGGATCCACATCAAATTCTCATATAAAAATCTTACAAAAACTTCAGGATAAAGCAATAAAATTCTTTAGTAAAGATAAATTAAATAATATTAATAAAATATACTCTGAAGAAAAAAATTTAAACATTAAATATATGTATGAATTTGAATTGTTATTAAAAAATAAGTTAAATACAAATATATTAGAAATACATGGTCATGAGCATGAAACAAGAAAAAAAACAGATCCCTAATTACTTAATAAATATGGAGAAAGAAAATTAGAAATTATTAAATAAATTACCAGATACTAATTGAAATACAATCAAAGTACATTTTCAAAAAGGAGTTAAAAAATTGGATATTAAAGAATAATTAATAAAAAATACAATACACTTGTTACATGTAAATAGTTCAAAATATAACTGTGAAAAGTAATATGGAATTGTCAAATTATTAAATAAAATGTACATATTATGTAACTAAAGGGTAGTAGTATTAGATAAATACTAATTTAATAAACGAAAGATAATAAACTCTCTGACAAGTTCTCAAGAACTTAGAGAGTTTGCAATTTATATCTGTAAAATTAACAAAATAGATACAAAAAAATAAACTTTAAATAGGAAAATCATTTTACAACTTGTTGTAATCACATAATATAAAAAATATTGTATATATTTTCTTATTAAGACAATTTGTATAACTTGCAATATAACTTTTTGTAAACTTATGTAAAACTTTTGCAAAAGTGGAAACTGGAAATAAATTTCAATTTAAATTATTATCTAGTTTTCAGTCCGAAGACTGATCTGCGGCGCATCTAGGCGACTCCAGACGTCCTACGACATGGTTATAATAGAGAACAATGATGTTGAGGGTGATTCAGTTAGATGCAACCCGTGGTGGTTTTCCGTTGCCTTCCACGCATACAATACGATGAAAACAGCCATATCATACCCTGAATACGAACCTAGATCCTTTGGCTTCGATGGGGTCCTCCACCTCAAAGCGAGCGAGCCACCAGGTCGGTTCATGAAGCACAATAAACGGAAATTATTGATAATTCTGTTGAAGAAAAAGATGAGGAAACTAATACTTATTTAATTGTATAATGTGGATTATACAGTGTTCATGCTACACTTCGTTATAAATTGTTTATTTCCCCCCCCCCACCCCCCACCCAATTCGACTGCTTGACGTAATATATGACTGGTTCTTTTTATTGGATCGAATGCATGTTCAACTGCATCCACATTCAATGAATAAGACCTAGTGTTACAGTTATGATAGTTGAGAAATTTATGCAATATCTTTGTCTGTTCCTGATCTGCTGCATCAGAACCAGAAATAAGCCAATATTTTCAGAATAGCTAATCAATTATTTTTCTTTAATCAATTTTGACACAACTGCCTTGTCAACTAAGTGCATCAAGAGAAGACTCGCAATGTCATTGATTCCTTATCTTTATAATGTAATACAGCCATTGTTTGGAGAAATAATTCCGTCCTCGTCACATGAAGGCGGACGCTCTTCTACTATCACGTTATTGTTCTTACCTGTTGCTTTATTTCCGTATCATTCCTAATAATGTGCAAAATTCAAGTTGCACGATGACAATCGAAGAATGATGAATCAAGGAGCTAAGCAAAGAGAAGACTTAGGAAGAGGATGAAGAGGGAGAGGAGAGTTGGCCTTGCGCATTGACCTGCGGTTAAGTGCTCACTCCCACGGGCGGTTCCAGCTTCTCCCCACTTCCTCCCTCTCCAATTGCCATTCTCTCATTGCCTTCCCACCGGGACGATCCTCTTACAGATTCGTTTCAGGGTCAGTCCTCTGTACTTTCAACATTAATGATAAATTAGGCGATGAGATAAGTCGACTATTTGAAGTTCTCAAAGAATGGTGCAAAGATTGCTCCTTAAAATTTTCTTCCAACTCATCAAACAATGTAATCACGTCTTGTTTGGTTAATTGTTATTTCACCTACTTATTGTAGCTTGGTATCTAGCCGGGTCTCTGTGATCCAATTTTCGTGATGCTTTACTTCCCAAGTGAAGATTGTTTTCGGGAGATTTTGAACTCTTCAAGGATAATTCAAAGTAAACGTATGCGATTTTTTTGTAAAATGACAACTTTTAATTACAAAAATAAGTGATATGACTCAGTTCTCACACTATTTGGAAACCAATATTCTTTTAAGGTATTATCCAATAAAAATCTTTAACGTGTATATTGATTTTTGCTATAAAATATTTGATCTCAAATATGTAAATACATTGATATCATTCTCAATCTATTTACAATAAAATAGAACAAATAATACAAAAAATATGCAATATATTTCCTTTCAATTAGTTTTTGTTTCAAATTAATATCTTTGAACACGACGGTCTAAAGATACCCGTTTTCAACTCCCGAAGTACAGTAGAAATAAGTACTATAATAAAACTATAAACACGTTTCGGCAGCAACCAATTGATGGGTGACTGTCGATTGGGTCCCGCGGTCAACTTTCCCTTCGTTTGCGTCTCAGTTAATCCCTTAACAGTTTTTCCTGGTCAGAAGGGTATACTTGAGTTGGGTCCCGCGGTCATCTTCCCCTCTCTAGCGCTCCTTTGGTTTATCCGTGTAAGAAGAGCACGGCTCAATTGCGTCCCACGCTGGAGATAGGAGAAACATTTTCATTAATGGCATGTTCATTTTTGTGCAGTAGAATGATATGCAAAACTATATAAATATTGCAAACATTCTTGGACGTGCTTAACAAAAAGAATATTTAATCATTCTATTTAGTCAAGTAATATATTAGGAGCATTAAATATAGTCGGAAAATAGGGTTCAGTCTGTACTTGTACATCATGTCTTTAAAATGTACATGAACACAGTCGGCGAGAAAAAGACAAACATTCAAATAAAGATATTGATCAATATATTATATGAGGATACTTGTTTTTGAGGTTTGAGGAATAAATTCCTTCCTCAAAGGCAAGCTTGTTCGTTTTTACGTGGTCTTAATTTGTGAAAATTGACAAAACCAGTTAGTCCGGGAGGTGGGGTTTTGTCACCCTCTTCTAGAGGCAAAGTAATTAAGAAAATGACCGCGGGACCCAATCCAACTATACCTTTTTAGGATGGGAGGCAAGAGGATTAGGATACCTTGACCGCGAGACCCAATCCAACGACTCCGCAATTGATTTCCTATTCGTCGATTTCATATCTAGCAACCCTTTATCATCATGGCATGCATAACTAAAATTATTTTTAAAAAATTTTTGCTTGTTTAAAATTTTGTGTAACAGTATTTTAAGTAGTATCGCTTTTCATTAATATTTTCATATTGAATGAAAATGGGACGCAGAACCGCGGATCGAATTTAATTTTCCCATTTTCATTATTTTCCGGCCCTTGGTGCACAGGAAACCTTTTTTGCGCACAGCAACTTGGGAGGGGCCTGACGAAAACAATTCCCTTCCAGAACTGTGTGGACACCACCTTCTTCAGAGGCAAAGTAAGACTATCTCTAGTGATAATACTTGGTTTGACGGGAATAATAATTTAATGAGCGAAAATGCCTCAGACTGACACATTACTATTTATTATAAAGCTAGAGTGATAACACTTCGCACATTATGGTCATCAAACTATGGCAATAAAAAGTAAAACTATGTTTTGTAAATCAATATTTTTTACTGGGTATTTTTTCGTTTTGCACTTCCAGTTTGTAGAGGGTATAGGACTCACGATGACACACCTATAAAATTGTTTATTTCATTATAAAATATTAATGTAAAAATTATTGAGTTTTATAGTTTATGCTATAGTAAGAGGAGTGTGTTTCTGTCGGAGATTAATTTTCAATTCGAATGTAACATACGATCCCGATCTCCTCTGCAGATAAATAACATATTTTAGGTTTAATCGGAGTTTAAGAAAATTAAATTGTCATTTTTCGACGTAGTATTTTGTACATATAAGGTGATATTACGACATTCATGGAGGGATGGTAAGAATAACCAGAGACTGTTTAGAGAAGGATGACGAACACATTTGATTCCTTTTGTGACGTTTCACACTCGATTACTCTCCTCGGTAGTATTTCTTATTACACCCAAACAGGCTGCACATGCGATGACATACCAACGCTGCTGCGGCTCATATATGCATTAGGGTGACCGTAGTGATAATGGGGATTTTTCTCTCTCCGAATTTCGTTAACGGGAACCCCACTTAGCGTATTAGGAACGAACTTAGCATATTATGAGGTTTTTTTTGTTGCATGAAAGTAATACTGATCAAACTGAGATGTGATCTATTTTTTTAGATATTTCAATGTATTTTAAGGAAAAAAAGAGAACACAAAGTTTTTATATTCCTTGCATTATACCTATTCATTATACATAAATACATAATATATTGAGAAGGTAAGGGACAAGTATAGGACATAATAATGTAGTTTACTTAAAGTGGCTTTAGAAACATCAGGATACAGCTGTCGACACTTGCTCACTACTTTAAGGACATATTGTTTCTGATCCTCATCTTTGGTCAGAAGGTCATTGAAATCCGTTATTAATTTCACTCCTTGTCCAGGTCATTTACGACCTTCAATGATTAGACGATCCTGAATCCTTCCTTGAAGTGTTCATTTTCAGGCCAAGTGCTGGGAGGTTCTCTGAGAAAAACTGGGTTAATATGAAAGTGTTCAAAGAATTTCATTGCCTCCTTTGTAATTAAACTTGGCAATCCCGCTTCAACTAACTGTCTCAATTGTTGTTTTGAAAATATTGGTTTTATAACTCTGGAATTTTCTGTTTCGCTCTCGATGTCTGAAAGAAGTTGCTTTATCATTTCCAATTTCTATTCATCCAATATAGTTGGGTTGAAGAACGCGAGAGCTACCAATTCTGCATTCAAGTGGTTCGAGAATTTCTTCAAAGCGTTCTCAGATATGTCAATCTCCTGGTTGTCTAAAACACTACGCAAGAGGTCAAAGTCTTGTTTGGGAGCCAGGTGAGCTTTTTGAGCATTAAACCAAGCTTTACTGTATAACATTACGAGAAAAACACAGCACGTAAAGCACTATGTTCATCGTCACTTAATTTGAATTGGTCGCGGAAAAGGAATATTTTTAAACAGTAAATGACCTTGGCCATCCTTCAAGCATGATGAGTTGCACCTGGTGTTCGAAAACCAACCACAGTCCCATACAGTGCTCCAACAAACACCAAAACCAACTGTAACAGCTCCTTATAGTCATCTCTGGGTTGGCACTCTGTGAGTTTTGACTTGAAATCATTAGTTATGTCGATAATAACTGATGCGGTTAAATCATTTTTCACAAATTCGTCACTGATACCTGTTATATATTTTTCCTTGGCGAACTTGGGACATGCATTCTGAAATCTCTTAAAAAATACCAGGTTGAGGTCCAGTAGTTGATTCCAGCTTACACTCGAACACACCTCTCAACAAAACTTTAAGGATGTGGTGACGACAGGTTAGATAGAGTAACTCTCTACCCGACATTTGCTCCAAAATTGTGCAAGTTCCTTTCAGCCTTCCTGTGTTAGATACTATAAACTCATCAGGATTTTCTCCTAGTGCTTTTATTGTAGCTATAAGTATCCGTGTGGCATTTCTGTCGGATACTTTACATCGGTCCAATAACAGATAACTTCATCGTTATAAGTTCTTTAACACCATGGCTATGATGCCTCAGCTTCATCCGTTTGCTACCCGAAGGTCCGGGAAGTTCCGCAGTTTCGTGAGAAGTAGAAAGGTCCAGTCTAACCCAGTCTTCAGCTTCCTCAATAAATCCTCTTCGTTCTCGTCTTCATCATCTGTCTCTACGAAACAAAGGAAAGGAAATAAAAAACTTTACAAATAATTCTAAAAATACGTTTTTAAATTCCCAATTAAAAACGCAATTTGTAATGCTGATAGATCTTTCGGTTACAAGTCCAATACATTCAAAAAATCCAACTTTTGTTATTGAGTCTTGGTGTTTTTTTATTTTGTTTTTGCGTAAAAGTACCTAGCAAATGATCAAGATTTAAGTAAAAGAAAAATTTATCAATATCAAAACGTCCCTCTTGTATTTGACAGTCCAATTTCGCAAGTTTTTTTGTGCTTCTCTTTCTTCGGCTCGTGCTGATTTCAGGTCAACTTCAATCACAGAACCTGGACGATCTTCTGTCTCTTATGTTGTAAAAATTCTTGTCTTCTTATGATGTAATCATGGTTAAGGTATCTTAATGGGCTATATCAAAGAGATCATCCATCTTTAAGGCAAATTCTTTGATTTTGGTTTTTGCAGCTTCTGCTGTTTTTTCCTGCCCTTTTGAAGACTTCTCCACTCGATGTGAAGTTTCTCTATTTTAGTAATTGCATTTTTTTCATGTTTTGTTGGAATTCGAGCTTCTTTTTCAAACAACAAGTACTTCTCGGATGATAAGTCTTGCTGATTCTTTGATATTTAATTTCACAGTACGTAAATTGTAGAACATAGTAGACAAAACTTGACGATTTGAGGGTAATTTACAACCGGTTATCTGATGACCCGGATAGCCCACAATAAATATTCTATCTTTGGATCTGCTTCTAATGCTTGACGTGGATGCCAATTCAAGGGGCACTCGTAATTCTTTGTTGTTAACTTCTCAAAGGCTCTTTTGGAACTGAAAAAAAAGATAGGTAAAAAAAATATCACCCAATAAATCTTGAACATTTGAACAATAAACCCTCAGTCTTAATGGAAATCCCAAGAGGTCCCTAGTCCCAATTAGATAACTATAACTACCTGCGAAGGATGTAACTGGTCTAAAATAGCATAAGAATTTGAAAAAAAAGTGACAAAATAAAATGTCCCTTTGTATCTAAAGTAGATTTGATATCATGTTGTATTACAAAAAAATGCGAAACCGGAGGAATGTTATGTAACTTAACGCATAATTCTCATAATACGCTAAGTTCGTTCCTAGAGGTACCAAGTCCCGTTTTTGAAGACAAAGGCTGGTGTAGCTCCAATTGAGTACAAGTAACGATAAATATGTATAGAATATAAAATATGTAGAACAATTATTTCTTTCATTTGATACAGAAATCATTGGATAAGAATAATCCGTTCTGGAGATATAGCTTAGAAACTCAGCCAAACAGCAAAAAAAGGGAGATTTTCAAAACTTTGAGCGCCTAGCGGCACAGGTTAACATGCTCCAATCGTGCTCAAACTTTGGCTATCTAAAAATCTGCAAAGGCTGATCATTTTGTGGGCTTCCCGTTAACAAAATTCCGACATCGATTTCTTACGGTCACCCTAATATGCATGTTCAAACATGTGACAACACCGAACCGGGATTTGTAAATGGGTGCACTACTACATCCGTTTGCTGAATTATGTATTTGGAAGTGGTGGCCAGAAATAATAAGTGCATGAAGAAGTAAGAAGAGCGTTTTTACATGTAATAGTCAAAATTTCGAGAATCATATCTATTTTTGTTTTCCCATCACAAAGTAGCACATCATCGTGACCTGAAGCGTAGTATTTTATTAAATCGTGATTGTTATAAGTAATATTGGAACAAGCATGGTTGTAAAATGTAATGAATGGTTACAGCGCATCGTCGTTAAGATGTTAATGTTGACGATGTTATTTGAATAATTACATTCTATTTATTAATCTATCTTTTTCTTAACTTGTTTTGAAATCATTTTGAGGTGTACAGACTCTCTTGTATGAAAGTTACCCACAGGTATAATGCGGATAGAGTGATAAATATTTTAATAAGAACCGTTGCGATTTGTCCTTCTCTTCAATCGGCACACCACGCGAAGAAAACCCCTACATAAACCCGTCTTGTTCACCCAAGAACTTTGATTTTCGCAGAAATATTTGTTTCAAACCGACTGGGCCATCAGGACGTCAATTTATTATTGTAACTAATATAAAAACAATTAATTTAAACAAACCAATTAAATATTTATTATTGAAATTGCACTCATCTGACTTGATTTCACGGAACGGAACGAAGTTAACGGAACCAAAATACGTATAAATGTAGTGTTCTTCAGTTCTGTCCGCCTCCTTTTCAAATCTATTTACAGTAATCCGAGTTTTTTTCTTGCACGGATGACCATTTTTCTTGAGATTTATTGATCTTGCAATTGGTGGCGTTAATTCTATGAACTTATTCCCGTCATTGTTGTTTTATTCTTCCCTTCAATATTTGCTTCTGTACGATAAGCTCAGGAGTTGGATTAGTTATATGCTGTGTTTGCAGCAGTATAAGTTGCAAAATAAGTAGTCATAGTCCAGACACGAAGTGCCTTTACTGGGAGAGGTTTGGAGTAGTAAATTTTGGCTCCAGTGTAGTTTGAGGCGCCAATCATGAATTTCAACTTTGTCCCCTCGGTAAGTGCCCCTCGAGAAAGTTTGGAAAATATGAAGAAAAAAGTAAAAAATGTCTAAACACCGCGTTCTATTTTGGTTTTGGATTTATTTCATGAAAACTATGCACTCTACGAAGTAATTATCTTTGTTAAAGAAAACTAGACAAAATATCCTACAACTTACATTCTTTTGTTACTTTCTCCGATGAATTACTGACTCGCCAGAGGGTGTTGAATTTATACTCCAGCATTTTGGATATTTTAGTCTAGAAGTTGCCGAAAAGTTCTGAAACTTCGCTTCTGAATGGTTTTCAAGATACCGATGACAATTTTTGACTTTTCCACGTTCAAACGTTTTAGGATGTAAGAAAAACTACAAAGAAATCATTGCTTTTTTTCTACTTTTTGACCTATCACAAGAAACACGGACGTTTTAAAGGAAAATTCTATTTACATCAAGAAACTAGACAAAATTTCCTGTAATCTGCTTTCTGCATGCATTGTTTTCTTTCGTGTAATTTTTACGTGTTTTCTGCATGGCGAATAGTTTACTGGTTAGAACGTGTTGAATTTATACTCGTATTGTGTGGATATTAACAATTATAATAGTAATAATAAATTATATTTATGTATTCTTCGTTCCTGATGATCTAGGCTTCCCGATTAGGAACGAAGAATCTGTAAATATAATTTATTATCATGTGTTCGCTTAACAGCTTTAAAGGCGTTCTACCTGGTTGAAATTTTTAATTTCAGGTTGCTACTGACTTTCTAAAGAATTAGATGCACTTCCTTAAAGTGTGGTCTGTACCCAAAGGAGATTTCTGTTAGTTTGCTGGGTATGGAATCTAAACACTTTTTTTATTTATAGAACGTGTCTACAATGATAGGGATAATCTTTGTTTTAACCACGCACGTCCTACAAATTTCTATAGCAAAATCTTTATATTACAGTGTCTTTTCTGCGCTTAATTTTTATTAGTCGGCGCTGCAACATTAATCAGCAAGCAGGTTCTGTTTTTCAGGTCCTTTTAACAATTTTGCATTTGTTGCCGTGAATTTGTAGTATCGTGTTTTCCTCGATAATTCAAGTGTCGAAGTCTAAGAGATGTCTGGATCTATTTGACAAACTTTCTATAAAGCAGCTCTGAATAGATCTTATCATACATGTAAAATCTTGAATCTCTAAATGTATTATCACAAGAGTATTATCACTAAGTTAATTTCCAATGTTAACATATGGGAATTAAACACTTTAAGAAAACTACAAAAACATTATCAAAATGCCATTACATACAAAATTAACCACGACAATAGAATATAAGCATTTTAAATTTAACATAATCAAAAACAAATCTCATATTTGAACAGGTGAACGCTTTGCAAGCAAATTACAACCTGATTATTAATGCCACATTTACATGTGGCTGTGACACTGATTCCCAAAGTGGTCTATATTGACCCCCAGGGGTCGACTACGACCTGCAAGGGGTACATGTCAGCGAAAACAAAAATTGGGGATCCACGAGATATAAATAAGGGTCCAAGATAGTGGATCTCATTTAAGCAGGTCATGACCTTAATTTTGGCTGTCCATGAATGGAATAGTCCACATACAGGTATGTAAGTCATGTCATACACAGATAGTACGTAAGCACTTACAAACACATTAATCTATCTATTTATTGTAAATTATAAAACTACCTATGAAGTAAACATTTTTAAAATCTAAATGTTCGTGAAACGTGAGGAAGAATTTTACCAAAATTTAAGTTATTAGGTATATTTTCTGATATATCATACTGTTTAAGAATGATTATAAACTAACAGGTGCCCGCAGCTCTGCCAGTGTACATTTTTGTTTTCTCTGCATATAAGTTTTTATTTTGTGAAAAATATTTTTCCGCGGTAAATTATAGCCTGTGTCAACTCTTTAGCTGACTAGACCTCCAACTTTTTCTGTGCAAAAGATCTCGGAGATTTGTTGCTTCGTTTTTACGTAAAAAAGTAACAAAGAGACCGGCAATACACTATGGTTTTTACTTGCAAACGTAACAAACAGACGAGCTTATTTTCACAATTATAATATTAGTAGCAAAGTAGGGATTTTATAGTGCATTATTTTATTTTACTTACTACATAAATTACATATTAATTAAGTATATTTCATAAAATTGTTCAGGTAGTAAGCTATTCGCTTTGTGGTCGCAATACACTTTGAACTTGTAAAACCTTGCACCTAATGGTACCAGTATTATTGTGTTACAGTTGCACGCTTACTCGCAGTTGAAATTCTTGTCTATTGTTGTCCCAGAGCTTTGCAAGGACGGTACAGGAAGACTCGTACTTGCACTGACTTGTTCAATTCATGAATGTATAATTACGAATGTGAGACAAACCGTTCATTTGTTCCCGGAATTCTGAAACGAAAAGTGTTGAGAAAATATTATCAAAAATATCAAGTGGTAGTTAGAATTAAATACGAATTAAAATGACTCAATGTCATTTTGTTTGGGAGTGCCGGAGAAAAGTAAGTACATTATTTTTTATAAAATTTTAGTTTTGTACTCGTAGTTAGCAAGGATGGATAAATTACGCCAGTCATGAATTGAGTTATTAGTACACGCGTACTTCTCAATAGTTTCCTTTTTAAAAGCTTGAGCAATCGGTTTTATAATACTTCTTTATCTTTAAAAACATATTACGGTACGTTCATGATTCCTCTCTCTACCTATATGGTGACGAGTAGCGCGTCGGGCTTCTGAGAAAGAAAGACTCTTGGTACAGATTACAGAGGTAATCTGTCTGTGTCTAATTTGTGTGTTAAAATTGTCCTAATCAACAGACGACCCGACAACGTACATTTAAAATAATACTAAGTTTGTTTGAAAAACACAAAAAACAACAAATTCAACCTTGCGCGTTTTCAATAAGATCGCGGACAAAAACGTTCGCCGCACTGATGTCCTTCGTCTGCTCAGTGCCTTTTTTCCCAAAAGTTTAAGAATATGTTTCATAGGAGGAGTGATACCTGCTTTAGAAACCCTGACTATTTGTATACCTACATAAATTAAATAGATATATAATAAGTGAAATTTAATTAAAATAAGGTTGTACACCCGGGATATTTATTTATTGTTGTCTTATTTAAGTAACCTAATTTTATCTATAGATAACAGATACTAAACATGGCCGAATCTAAAAAGAAATGTAGACAGTACAATGTTGATTATTTAAAGTTTGGCTTCATTCCATCATTGTCGGACAAACGATTGCCTATGTGCCTTTTATGCAACAAAATTATTGAGTAATGAATTGTGCTATGAAACCTTCTAATCTGGTGGATCATCTGAGGTGTCGCCCTGATAAAACAGGTAAAGATTTGAAATATTTTCAAACTCTCAAAGATAAACTACAGAGAAGACCCACTGTGGACAGGATGTTCTACGAATGAGGGAGAGAAAATAGAGAATGTAGGAAGACTAAAGGGCATTGTTTTTTATCTACTCTGTAAGACGTCGTCTGAAAGAAGAAAAAGTTGTTAGAGATTTTAGTTCGGCAGGAAGTTTGTTCCAAGAACGTATTGTGTGTATTGCGAAGGATTTACTATAAAGAGTTGTGCCATGCCGGGGAATAGAGAGATGTGAGCCTCGCGCGCGATCCATTTTCAAAAATTTAAAACGTCAAACATCAATTTTATTATTTTATAAAGAAGAGATAGGCAATGCAGTGTTCGACGTTCCTCGAGTGTGAGTGTTCTGGATTTTTTGAAAAACTCTGTCACATGGTCATACTTTCTGAGATCGAAAATGAAACGAATACATGAGTTCTGAGCTACTTGTAATTTACGTTTTAGTTTTTCCGTCAAGTCAGTGAAAAGGAAGTCGCAGTAATGAAATTGCGGGATGACAAGAGACTTAACAAGCATTTCATTTAATTCTGTGGGTAAAAGATCGTGTAACCGTTTTAAAGAGTGGATGGTGGTGTAAACGTTTTTACATGTTTCGTCTATTTGGGTTTGCCAACTTAGCGAGCTTTCAATATAAATTCCTAGATTTTTCACGTGTCTGCCTGCACCAAACGAGAGAAGTCTTATTAACTGATATATTGGGTAGAGTGCAATTTGAAAGATTGCTGAGGGTTTTCTTTGAAGCAAGCAATGAGCATTGTGATTTAGACGGATTTAACAGGAGGCCGATATATGTTGCCCACATACTGAGTGAGATCCTCGTTAAGTTTTCGCGCAATTAAAGTTATGTTAGACGGTTTGCCACTAATATAAATTTGAAGATCGTCGGCGTCCATTTGAAATTTGCTGTGTTTCAGAGATTTTTTGACGTCATTAACGTAAATTAAAAAAGCAAGGGGACCGAGAACACTTCCTTGCGCAACACCGTGCACCGTTTGAAGGCATGATGATGTGTTGTTTCCAGATACTACAGTTTGTTTTCGTCTGGTTAAATATTCCGAAAACCATTTTATTGAAGGCCATCCGAAACCTAAAGTCTTCATTTTTGAAAGCAAAATATCATGATCAACTGAATCAAATGCCTTGCTAAAATCGAGAAAGACAAGAATAGTTACGTTTCCCGCGTCAATAGAATTTCGAACATCTATAACATTCAACGAGGTGATCCCTGTACTTCTACCTGAACGGAAACCGGATTGACATTCTTTAATGATATTTTTGTGATTGAGGTAGCCCTCCACTTGATTTCGAATCACTTTTTCTAATATTTTCGACAGATACTCATTTGGTTTTGAAGGATGCGATGTTTTGGGGAGAGGGTGCAACAAGGCAATTTTCCACGCGGTAAGTAAGCTATCACTGGAGAGTGAATAATAGATAATATCCGTAATAGGTGAAACAGAAGTAACTACATAATTTTAATAGTTTAGCGTTTAATTTATCTGAGCCCGAGGCGTTTGACTTAAAACTCATTATGATCTTCCATACCTCTGCTTTAGTGACAGACGTAAAATGAAAATGATTTTCTGAGTAATTCTCAACGTTTTGTGAAGACTTTAACACTTCTAGCTTTGAAGATTCATTGATACACGATGTTCGGCCTACAAAATAAGTAATTAAAGTATCTAAATGTATACAGATATCGAACGAAGCGAATGTCTTACCCAATCCAATACTTTTAAGAGTTTTCCGGGGTGATTTACTATCCCGATTTGCACCTAATGTATTATGATAATATTTAATTTATTCGTTTCTAATTTTTTGCATAACAATATTTCTTAAGCTTTTGTGTAATTTGATGCCTTCTTCCTCTTTTGTTTTTCGGGACTCTACAGAGGCTGCATCTCTATCCTTCATTAACTGTTTCATTTCGAAAGTTAACAACGGCGCTGTGGGGCGTGTTACACGGGCTTTTTAATGGGTATATGTTTGTTAATACGGTTAATTAATTGGTCAGTAAAAAGCTTTACTTTGTTGGCCAGTGACGTGTCGTTATAAATGTCATATCATGATATATTTAGTTCTTCGGAGAAATTATCGGAGAAAAGTTAATTTTACCAGCCGTTGAAGAGGTTTTAAAAACTGTTTTACACAAACCTGCATCTGATATCATCAAAAGAATTCCTTAAAGCAACAACATTGTTCAAAGATGTATTGATGAAATGAGTTACGATATTGAAAGTTTCTTGTGTAATTATTTGCAAGCGACCCATTTCTCTATACAGCTGGAAGAGTCAACTTTACCTGGTAATGAAGCATTATTATTGGCATATGTTCGTTTTATTATGGATCAAGAAATCCTTGAAGAACTACTCTTCGCGAGATCTTTTACAATCGATACTAAAGACGAATCTATATTTAATGTTTTGAAGGATTACTTCATGGAAAAAGCAATCCCTTTATCAAATATAATATCAGTAGCAACAGATGGAACACCTGTCATGTTTGGGCGCTATCGTGGATTTATAAACCATTGAAAACAAAATGTACCCGGGGTGTTAGCAATACACTGCGTCATCTATCGACAATATTTGGTTGCTAAAAATCTGAGCGGTAGATTGCATGAATCACTTCAATTAGTCATTAACGCAGTAAACCGAGTCCGAAGCAACCCGTTGAATACGCTGTTTTTGCGCAGTTGTGTGAAGAAAATGACGAGAATTTTCATCGATTACTCCTTCACACTGAAGTACGCTGGCTGTCGAAAAGCTTATGTTTGACTAGATTTTTTGCACTTCCTGAGACTTTTAGAGTTTTTGAACGCTAAAAATCCAATTTCAAAAGAAAATTTAATCAAGTGGAAGCAGACCTATTTAACAGATTTGTTAACTAAATTTAATGTGGTTAACTTGCAATTACAAGTTGATAACCTAAATTTGATTGAAACAAAGTACATTATTTCAGCTTTTCTTGCCAGAAGCTAATGAAGTAAAACATTGGAATTTTTCCAGTTTCACAATTTGTCACAGACAAACTGCCAGGAAGATGGCGTTTCAACTTACGTTCAACAAAATGCCCTTTATTCAGATTTTGAAACAATGTTTGAGGGTATTTTGACTATGGTAATACCACAGTGGACAATCAATCCATATGGTACCATTGAAGAAACGAATGTCATATAACAAGAGGATTCCACTTACTTGTGCCATGCTCCTTCCTTTCTCTTTTCTGACCTTCCTTGGACACCTCTTGTTCTTTTCGATCCCGACGCTATTAGGGCTAGAGTATCTTTCATTTTCCTCTTTCCTCTCCTTTAAAAAAAAAATGTTTTTAGTAAAGTCGTGAGATATGTTGGGATTTGAGTTTTGAGTTGTAATTCAGGAGGGTTTTTAGTGGGTATGGCTGAGTCATTCGGCGAGTCCCACACGCGGGGAGAGTCATGTTGGCTCTCCCTAGTGCGTAACTGCATTTTCCCTACCTGTACAAGTTTTAAGGGCTCTAATGACCTCGATGTTGACGAGCCCCACAAAAAAACAAACAAAAAAAACAAACAAGAGGAATTGATCGGAAAAAGTACTAACGAAGAACTTAAGATAGTTTAGTAACGGATATCAGTAATTATAGCTTCAAAAAGACATGCTTGTTACTTATCCCGTATTATGGAATATCGCGAGAAAGTTATTGATTGCTTTTCCATCTTCATATCTGGTGGAAAGGGGTTTTTGAGCGCGGTTGCCAATCTCTTAACAGAAAAAAGAAACACTGGACATCACTGATAAAGGAGATTTGAGATTGAACTTAAGTAAATTGATGCCAAATGTTGAAAATTTGTTATTAAAGCATCAGGTTCATCCGTCCCACTAAAAGCATTTATTTTTTGCTTAGTTATATTATGTTATATAATATGCTTAGTTATATTATACTAAACTTTTATTTGGCTGGTTTTAATTTGAATTAAATTAATAAATGTATAAAAAGTAAATTGTTTTTTAAAAATGTTTTTCCCACTACAGTTAGAAATTTAAATCTTTCAGAGAGAGCACTACTGTTGTAGCTGTCAAAAACACATTTGAAGTTGATTAATTTGTAAAAATTCAATATTAGAGGAGCATGGGGTCTACCCAAAACCGAAAAAAATGGCAAGTGACACACAGCTGTAGCGGCGATTGGGAAATAAATGTGGGGGGGGGGAAATGACAATTTTCATTAAATGTTTTTATGAACAGTTGGTTCATTACATTATAAGCCGTTGGGAAGAAAGCCGTTTTAAACATTTTAAGTTCTACTCCTTTTCATTCATAATGTAGATACGGCTGGTGTTGGAAGTACATTCAAGATAATATCATTAGTTTAAATTGTTTCATTTCATACGAAGATTTCGCAGTTATACTGATATGAGTGTCAAACAGTGGGCGTATGTATATGAAATAATATATAATGTAATAATATGAAAATAAACGTGTGGTATTTCATTTTTAAGGTTAATAAACGTAAAAAACTTCCTTGAAGTTGATCGATCCATGAGTAGTGTAACCTATGAGGATGATCATGAACTAACCACAATTCCAATTCAATTTGTATTTTAAAACGAATTAAAAAAAGAAAATGTTCGTAGTTAAAATGTAAGATTACGATCTCTATCCAGAAAGTACATTTTGAAATGATGCCTCGTGGGTGGCAATTGGTTCAAAATGACTGGGTAAAAAATTATGTATGGAAAAAATTACTTTAGAAGCAAGATCTAGCGACTATAGGGCCGAGATTCATTGGTAACAATCAAAATCTTATTTTTATATATTAGTATTATATATACAGAGTATATCCGTGATGATGTTACAAACTTTCAGGGGTAATGGAAGAGGACAAATGGATCAATTTGAGATGAGGAACCATATTCAGAAAACAATCGAGTGAAAAGTTACAAGCAAAATTCTACTCATTTAATTCCGTTTATCTGCAAAAGTTTCACAAGCTGCTACATTAACAACAAATATTCAAAATGGCGTCCCTCTGTGTCAATGCAGGCATGGTATTGTCGCACAAAATTCTGTCGTATCAGTTCGAATATCCTTGGTGTCGTGTGAACAGTGTCGCAAGCAAAGAAAATTCTTGACATGAGATCCTCTTCAGTCTCGAAAGGTGTCTCATACACAAGACTTTCACATGTCCCCACAAGAAGAAATCAAGTGGAGTGAGATCAGGTGAACGAGCTGGCCACGAAACAGAACCTGCTCGTTCTATCCACTTTGCATGGAATGTCTTATCCGGTGCTCACGAACCCTCAGTCCAAAGTGAGGTGGGGCTCCATCATGTCGGAACCACATCCGTTGACGGACGACAAATTGGACGTGTTCCAGGAACCTGGGTAGTATATCTCTGATTACCACTGTGTACACTGCTGCATTAAGGCGGGGAGGAAAAAGAAACGGGTCTAGTACTTAATCATTGACTGTGTCTGCCCATACGTTCACTGAGACTTTGTTCTGATGACTCTTCACAACTGTAGCGTGGGTATTCTCATCGGCCCAAACATGACTATTGTGACTATTTAGCATTCCGTCTCTGGTGAAACTGGCTTCATCTGCGAAAAGTTCATACGCAGGAAAGTGAGAATCGACTGCAAGGCGCAACAAGACCCATTGACTGAACACAGCACGAGGTGCGAAGTCAGCAGGACAGCATGCATTTTCTGTGGATGGTAGGGGTGTAGCTGCGTTTCATGTAATACTCGCCACACAGTACTGTGCGAGACATTCATTTCACGTGCAACTGATTGCAGGCGCCTCATCCACGCGAGCAAGCACTGCATCTTCTGAGTAGGGAGTCCGTGTAGTTCGTCGTCCTCCTTGGTCGTTGTACTGTGGTAACAATTGCCTTGTTTCACTTAATCGTTGGAACAGTCGTGGAAACATGGTGTGAGCCGGATGTCTCCTACGTGGATTTAGTCCTGTATAACCTTTCAGCTTCTCTGCTGCTTCCATTTGCTTACCCATACACGAAAATCACATCTGCAAGTTCCGTAACCGGGTACAACTCTATTGGGATAGGGCTGATCAACGTACCACTTTAACTCGTAAACACAGACTGAAGCCTACAGTACAGACATCGTAAACCGATCAAGTCAGTACACAGTACGCCATCTGCATTGGAGTAGTTGAGTTATTATCCCAGCCTCTTCTGCTCGTCGGGAATTTCTATCCTACAATCTTAGCACATGTATTCCACNGTCTGTTCTGACGTCCTCCAAATGGGTTTATTTGGTAGTTTCTTTCCATTCGGGCTCCAATAGTTGGGTGCCATTTTTGTGACTTTGCACAACACCCTGCCGTACCCAGTGTCGCATGCAAGTCAGAAGAACTCCCTCTATTTTTAGGGAGGGGGGTCTCACTGCTCTGCTACCTTCTACCGATTGACGGCGCGCGGACGCGCTCCGCCGACCGCCGGCACGGAGCTTCTCCGGTGAGCCGCGTGCGCTGTCGCGGCGAACGGTTCGGGAAACACAAATACTCGCTTAAGGGAATTATGGGTTTTATCCCATAAAGTCTCAATATACTGTAAGATTTGATTAATTTTAAATAAATCATGAACTTTATTAGTGTATTTTCGATTTAAAATGTATTTTAAGCGGACGGTTGCCGCAGTCGTTACGAGTGAGTTATGACAAAAGGTAAGAGAGAACGTTTTTCGACCTTTTGGGATGGGCGTGAAGTCTCCTCATTCCAAGAACTAAATTCAAGCAGAAGCGGTGTATAACGTATTTGTTTTGGGAAAATAACGGGTAGTTCATAGGGAGAGAATACCAGCGCAACGGAAATTTACCAAGTTTTTTTTAAGAAGAGGAGGTCGCATCACTGCAAGTCTAGACAAGCAGTGACTATACGGGGGCAAGGGAAGCACAAAGGTTTATGGTTTTAAAAGGAGTACAATAGGGCGTGGGTGTGAGAGAAAGTGCGCAGCGGCCAGCGCTTGGGTGCGGTTAGCACCAGATGGTGGAGGTTGGAAATTTAAAGTGCCGTTGGAAATATAAAGTAAACTAATTTTACGTCTTTGTGAATAAAAACCGCCTAGTGTAAACCGCTCAGAAAAACGGTTGAGAGAAACGCCGTTGAGAGTAAGAACGCTCGAAATGCAGCTCATGGGTTGGCCCGGCGCGTGCGTGATCAAGTCTAAACTGACTTATGACCAGTGACGTCGCAAAGAGGGGATTTTGAGTGCATTGGATGCGTCAATCATGTGATTTTTCAAAATCTCAGATCGTGGGTGGAAGTGGAAGACGGACAGAGTGGGAGCGAGGCTCCTTTATAGAACAGGAAGCGAAATTCAGAGATTTTTGGGAGAGAGATTCAGTCATTTGGTAGGAGATTGTTATGGAGAGTCGATGATTTTCATTCCGAGACATTCGGAGAGAGATTCATGGGGACATTAAATTTGGAGATTGATATTCGATTCTGTGGTTTTATTCTGAGATGTTCGTTCGGAGAACGAATCGGGCAGCAGTTCCCGAACTTTTGAACTTTGTATTGTTTTTACAATAACGCTGTACGGATAATTTGTCCGAGTTTACATAGAGGACTCATGACCTCTTCAGTCCGTAGTTTTAGTTACCACGAGTTAATAGTAGGTCGATTTCGAAACTCTCAAGAGTTGTTTTTTGTTGTTGTTGGAATTATTAATTCGGTCTGGAAGTACCGCAATCGTTCGGTTCCGCGATGAGCACGGGAGTCCCCGGAAACTCCCCAATTCGGAGAACGGGCCGGCATTCCTGGAGGGAATGTTGACGTCATCCACGAGAGCGACAACCAGGGGCTCTGAGGACCAGCTGTTATGCCGTCTAGGAAGGGCACCTTCGCCAACTACATCTGATTATGATCTGTCAGCTTAATGAGGTATTATCTAAGGTCGGTTGCATCCACCTATAAATGTTAAGCGCATTAGCGAGAAGAACAGTGCGTCAATGATAGGGAATGACAGCACAGGCTCTGAACTTTTGAACTCTGTGACAATTGCATTTAATTGAAGAAGAGCTATTTTAATCCTTGTTGTATTTTGCAAAGTTATATTGGTTTTCGATGTTAGCAATTGTGTTAAATTCAGTAAATGGCTTATTTGATCAATGGAAGTAGTTATTTACCAAGGGAAATAACGTGTGATTTTTGGGGGCTATATTGTTGTGGTATTCAATTTATTGTTATTTTGTGTTATTAATTAGTGAGTTAATTTATTTCATGCGTTTTCCTGTGTCTGGAACCCTAGTATGTGCTTTTCCTTAGATAAAAAATATATCGAACTCATATAATAAATCATCAGAAAGAGCTAGCCGAGGAGACTGAGATTTTTGGTGAGTGCGAGCCATTACACTATTGTTTAAACCCATGCTCGTTTTAAATTGGTACAATATATGCCTAGTAATTACTCAAATTTTGTCTTCTACACTCTTTTAAGTCAATAAAAATTAAAAGGTTGTATGTTCCACAATAGTTTTTTGAAATAAAATTTACTGTTCTTCTAAAACACAACGTCATGGACAACGTGCACTACGTAGTTTTTTTCGTTCTTTGCGCAAAAGCAAATACACAACACGTTTGGTCCCCATTGCGTTATGAATATTTTGTATTTGCGCTTACACTCAAGTGGGAAGTTTCAATTGGCGATTGAGCCAGTATGTTTATCCTCGTTGCATTGTGGATATTTCATTGCGAACAATGACTTAATAAAAATGCCCACTATGCATCGTGGGTATTTCAGTTCGTCTTCGTCGCGTCGTGGGAAAAATTTCGGTCAGTGTCCGAATTAGCTCTTTAAACGTGACAAATACATTGTCATCACACTCGTCACTTCGTTTTCGTACACCAGTATATTGTTGAGGACAGGGGCGGGATTTCTTTATTTTATCCTACAATTTCTACAATTAGGGTGCATTGCATTGAACTATTGAACCAATTATGCTAGAGATTTAACGAAGTAGGAGTGAGAAATTGTTCATGGAAGTTATATGAATTATCTCTTAGTTTATAACGTAAAACTACTGCTATTATTGATTTTCTTCGACCCATTATTTCTTTGACAATTTTTATTTCTTTTTTAATTATGGAAACATAGTCGTGACTAACTACAAGCTATTTTTAGTTCTTACTTATGTTCCAGGGGCGTACCTTGGTGGGGGAAATGGAGGACCAATCCTCCCCTCCCTCCGAAATAAAGAAATATTGTCCTAAATGTATTTTTCCAAATATTTGTAAGTGTATTCACACACAATACGTATGCGTTGTTATATACATATGCACGTACTATATGTGTGTAATTACAAGTATAAAACACCTAACTATGTATACAGATATGATTACATTCATATTGTGTGTGAGGAATCCCCAACTCCCGAAATAAAATCCGCGGTACTCCCCTGTTACGTTCGACTAAAATATTAGCTACTTAGATGTAGATTGCCTTCCTGTGTTTCTCTTACATGTTGAAACATGTTCTTTATTTCCTTTTGCCTCAAAATTACGAACTACCCTTTCGTTCTACTACAATCATGATATTTTGTTTCCTCTCTGGTCCTGCTTGGAGACTGCAATGCTAGCGCTATGTGCGGCGCTGAGGTGAAATCTTCAGGGGCTTGACAACAACGCCGTCGTAGGTGTGCGTGTGTTGGTTTGTGTGTGTGTATGTGTGTGAGCGTGAGTACGCATGGCGGTCGGTGACCTGGCGACGCGCGAAGTAAACTGCTACAGCGAACGACGCGCGACGGTTGGAGGAAACAAGCCATGGAGGGAGGAAGAAGGAAGAGGCATCGAAGTAGGACGATGAGGAGGGGCTGAAACAACGACATCCTTTCAAAGAGCTACTTCTACGGATGAAACCCACTCTTATGGATCCTCGCAGTAACAAATGTATTCTTTAGAAAGGATGAAGAGATTGACGTCGTTTAACTTCATCTAAAAAGAATTCCTGAAAGAATCAATAACTAGATAATTTTACAAATTTCTTCAATAAAACCCTCACAGAAACACTTGATAAGGTACCTATGCAATCGGGTTTATTTCCATTAAGATATTCCACCGACGTTCTTTTTATGAATGATTAAATTAGGCATTGAACGATAAAAACGTTTATATTTGACCCCTGAAGAGATGCGAAAACAAATGTTTTTTAAAGAAAATATCCGTTAAAATAACCTATGTCTGCAGTCAGATTCAGACTTTCACTCATATAGCTACGGAAACCAGGGCTTGTGAGCTCTACGCTAAGCTCTTATACAGTGTAGGACAAAACTTGTGTGCGACAATAAACTGTTATAAATGCTTACAATTTCTTCGCAAAGCGCACCAAAAATGCTGAAATTGTTGGACGGTCTTAATAAAAGTAATTATCTTTTCTATATTGTCCGACATAAAATTTAAAACGTAAAGCGTGTGTTGCGGTGGGATGCAAGAGCTTGTCTATGAATACAATAATGTCCCAGAAGTATTCCGCAAGAAAACCAACACAGAACACCTATTAGTCTGAACATGCACCTGCACAGTAACTTCCTTTTCTATTTGTCGGATGAACTCGCATATCTAGAAGTTGATGACCTTTTAAATTTGTCTTTAACGCAAAACGATTTTGTTTCTCCCAATATAGTTTCGTTGTCAAATTTCTTTTCACGGAAATGATTCGGATGATGCATTGATGCCTGGAAACTAGCGGACAAGAAAATTTGCATTTGCGAAATATTGCCGGAAGAAGTAACTCTGAGTAGAGTGAATGAAAAAAAAATCGATGATTGCTCAAGAGGGCATGGAAGTTGCTGGGGTTGTCGAAAATATAAAAATAGGGAATTCTGAGGTTTAACTCAAATTATCTTCATAATTATTCGTTTCACTGTGTAATAATAATTTTAACTCTCATGAAATTACTGTAAATATAAAGAATAAATAAGGAATATGGAAATTTGTCATTACAGAAAAACATTTATATTTGACCCCTGAAGAGATGCGAAAACAAATGTTTTTTGAAGAAAATTAAAATAACCGTTAAAATAACCTATGTCTGCAGTCAGATTCAGACTTTCACTCATATAGCTACGGAAACCAGGGCTTGTGAGCTCTACGAAGCCCTTGCAACGTCACTACTCAGAATTTGAGAACCACTGTATGTCAACTGTGCCATTTGTCGAGAGGCTCTCGGCACCATATCAGTTGCGTCGTGGTATTTGGGGAATAGTTTGATACAACCCACTGAAATGAAGAAAACCACTCCATAGCTTTCGTTCACTGAACAAGTAATTTTATTTGCCACTAAACTACGTTTACTGTCTTGTGTACCCCTGTACTACCGCAGTCAATCTGTTGCATCACAATTGCCCTTCCGTCTACGAATTATTGTTTAGTCCAGCCATTGTAATAGAAACCATGAGTGTGTGTCCATAAAAGTGTGTCAGCATACTGCGATGACACTTTCGCGTGAAGTGCGGAAACGAAAAGTTGTTTGGGGTGGGAGAATATGATATACACTGGTTAATTCCTTGAGCGAAATTCTTATGTTGTGAACTGAATTTATTATAGTTACTGAAAACATGATAGTTAACACCGTTTAGGACCCATTTTGATTGTGTGAAATCGGAATGAGAATGAATAAGATTTTAGCCCATCTCGTGTTACGTGAAGAGCCAAAGCGTGTGACCAACTGCATTGCTTCCCTGTCGCTTTGCTGAAGTTATTCTGAAATTTGAGATAATAGCTCTCAATTTACTATCGGTTAAATTAAAGAGAACTAAAACTTTGAAATGAAATGGAATATATGGGCATATGCTAATCGAAATTTATTAAAAATTTTCACTTCAAAAAGTATGAAAACACGGTACCGGCTATTTATCTAAAAATAGGATTTTAATTAGCAAGAGTTTATCTAGCCATCATGAGATTTGAACATCTCATGAACTTAAACTGAAGTACTTCTATAATAATACTTTTTTTCTTTTGTGTTCGGTAAAAAAAGTACAACTTCATGCTGAATCAAATACTGTGTCAACGCGTGTTTGTATTTTAATTACGGAATGTATTTAATTTCCCATACTCTTGCTACGACTTGGTTAGTTTCACTGCGCTGAAGAGGGAAAGGGAAGCAACACGACACGGAATTAGCAATTCACTTTCTTCCTCTCTCCTGCGTCTCGCCTTTCTTCGTCGGCTGACGATTTTAAGGTATTATGTCTGTCAGAGCGACTGGGCTTGAGGACTCGCAAAAAATGTTTCAAACGATAGTTTGAACCATTCCCTAACCAGTGGCGATGAATTTTTATACCCTTACGGCGCAAAATTTTGAATTATTTGACCTAAAATTACTACGGTCTCATACGGAGGAACTTTCGCGGGCTTATGTTTTTTTAAAAATTTCCTGACACAAGTATCGGTTTAACATAGCGAAAAAACTGAAATAACGCAAATGAAAATAGGAAAGCAATAAAATTAAAATTTTCATACCTTATGCGGTATTATAAAGGATACTGCAACAAGAACTGCGGAAAAATATTGTTCCATTGGAAACGGCAGTCGTCTCTGGTGACTGAAGTTAATAAGATCCTTATGAAAGAGTCGAGCGAAAATTTAAATTTATTACCGTTTTAAATTTACAAAATGATTGTCCTCGTACAACAGTAAAAAATACTACTGCGAATTATTAATTAATTAAAACTCCTTCGATGAATGTTTCCAAGTTTTGTAAATAGATGACAGCTTGACTTCAGATAATACCGCGTTAATAATTGTAAAGTACAGCTGTTCAAATTGTAAAGAGGCGCTGATTCGAATGCAAATGAGCGCACGAAATACAATTTAGTATTCACTGTCTCGTAATAATTATTGGAAACAAAAGTGTGTGAGTTCAGTATGTAGCAATAGTATTGTGGAGTCAAAAGTATAATTTGAAAAGTCACTAGTTAGACTTTCTTTGATCAAGAGTTTTTCAACCTAATCCAGATTGAATGAAGGAAGGAAGAAGGAAAGGGAGGAAGAAAAGAAAAAAGAAAGGAGGAAAGAAAGGAAGGAAGAAAAATTAATTAGCTGAAGTGAAATCGACGGTCCCAACAATTTTAACATATTTCTTTACAATTTTCACGTATGCTCTCTATCCCAAAAAGTAAAACATTCCAAAGTTATCAGAGGCATTTTTGACTTGTGGCGTTTGTTATTAGAGGATATGGCAGCAAAACAAGACAGTGATTTGGAGAGACGCAGACCTCGGAATGATTTTAGAAGATAAATACAATTGTCAAATAACTGTAAGATAAATTCAATTTAATTGTTTTTCGCTTATTAAATATAACTAAAGTATATTTGCTGATGTAATTATTACAAAATTGCAAATGCTTCTTTAATCATAAGTAAAACTTAAAAGTTGGTTTGTTCGATCAAAATAATAGCTTAAAACTTCATTGTATCATAAATGAGAGGGCTTGTAGACCCCTGCTGGTACTGAAAATGTAGAAAACAGCAAAAACTGCTTTGTCAAAATATTCTCACTAGAAGTTGGTCCGCGTTCGGTGGATCAAGCAATGGGCTCTGGAAGCACGCGTGAACGTGCTAGAAGAGGACAAAACCCTTGCATATATATGTAAATATTTTCATTCGAAATATAGGATCTTCTCATAATATAATATTTGTTTAATTATTTATCAAATTTCTCGCGGACCATCAGGGATATGTCGACAACCGATCGGTGACCTCGGCTCCGCGCAACGAAAACATTGCGAACTGCTACTACGGCGCAGTCGTCATCGATAAAGCTAGCCTCAACTTACAACGAGACGTCACGCGAGCGCCCTTTTTTACTATCTATGCTGCATTGCCTCACTGCGGGCGAAAACTCCATATAAGTGATACGAATGAAATTGTATCCAAATTTCTATCAAATCTAGTAACTTGCAATACGAATATTTGAATTCTTATCTCATAATATCGATTCTTATTTCTTTGTGATATCTGGATACACATTTTAGTTCTCAAAATAGAATAGTATAGTTAGGTAAGATTTTTTAATAGGTGTTAAAAGAATTTATCTTACAATTTTTTAAACCCTGCAGAAATGTATTGTATGTAGTATAATTTTTTCCTGAGATATTTATATTTCTCCAGACGTGATAAATTTGAATTCTCTTTATCAAATCTCGTTGTTTTTGATTCAAAGAAATACAAACTATTGTTTTTGAAACACTTGTGTCCAGATATAACATCTAGACGTTTTCTGTGTACTGATATAGGGTATAAAATTTTTGTATAGTTAAATCACTTTTCACCCAATCCACTGCTAGATGCGAGGTTAGTATGATCAAATAATACAGTGAGTGCAGATTACTAAGCCAGTGTCTATCTGCTACTCTACTCCTCTTACTTTCTCTAACCGCACTATGTAGTAGCAATGGGTGGAGAGGAAACTTAAACATATGCAACGATTATGCGTTCTTAAATTAAGTGGATGTTAGTAGACAGCTCCGACAGAGGTATTACAAGGTACTTAATATACTATGGTAACGTCTTTTATATGACGAAGAAAGACGCGAATATTATATGAACCAAAAGAAAAAAGGAAAGTACCTACTGCAAGACAATAATGAACTAATAGCAACAAAAGGCAGATATTATGGTTTCTCTGACTATGTACAACTACTG
Source organism: Laupala kohalensis (assembly GCA_002313205.1). Classification (NCBI taxonomy): domain Eukaryota; kingdom Metazoa; phylum Arthropoda; class Insecta; order Orthoptera; family Trigonidiidae; genus Laupala; species Laupala kohalensis. The sequence goes on along the minus strand of NNCF01125920.1, from coordinate 247,375 downwards.
TGTATGATAAGGGATATCTACAAAAGCGCGACAAAACGATAAAAGATTACACCATTTTACCTGCGCTGGGGACACATTTTCAGTAAGAGGAGCAGGATGAAGTAAATACGTGTAAAAAGCCGAGATAATTAAAAAGAAAAGAAGATGAGAAATATCAACAAAATGTAACGTGTTTTATATGTACCAATTGTTATGGAGAAATAAAATTCATGAATTGTTATTATGTAATAGCAATGGGATGTTTACATTTTGCAGGTCTTGGATGCCCTGTTGATGCCGCGTCGTTGATTTGAAACAGCAAGTTTCTCTCAGTCCCCTGAAGACTTCTCCAGTAGTGACATCACACCCTCCATCCGAATGCATGATGTCCAATATCCATCCTAAGGCTGCTACAAAGTAGCCGAAACGTTGAATTTCAAATTAATGACGTGACACCGGGACACAAATATTGCGTGAAGCAAGCTGCGAGAATCTACAAGGATAAATAAGTTTTTCTTTACTTTCAATGTATCCAAATTTATCCATAAGATAGCGTTTAAACCTTAAGAAACCAAAAACAGTCGTGTAAGATCATCAATAGAACTTTAAGTGTCCTCAATCTAATTTCTACTGTTTCTATCAGTCACTCATGACTAGCATCTCGCCACTTCATCCTCGCACATGTCGCCGAGGTATATAGCAACCTCAGAACACACTCTGCAGAAATAGAGACAATAATGTCTGCACTATATCTCTTTCCGAAAATGAAGTTTAATTAATTTATTTTATTATTTACTTGATTGACTTAAGGTGAGTTTCTAGCCATGAGGTTTAACTAAATCTATGGTACCGAATTGATATTGACCTGTTGTAGTTGAGGGAAACTCCTGCTGAAAACACCGCCAGTTCGGTCGAGCGGGGGATCAAAGTCGCTCCTTCCCTCTTAACAATACTTTAAGGGCGGAGTCCCTACCACTGTCGTTTGATAAAAGATTCCAATGTGCTTGTATTGGTTCCCTCTTTAAAATATACACACTGAGAGAAATAATGTGAAAATCCTGATCAAGGAATCTAAGCATTGTTCGGGTGAAAAATAAAGTTATAAATATCCAGACTTCATAAAAATTATTTCTAAGATTGTAAATTCGTTAGTCATGAGTAAAAAAATGAAAGAAACCTAAAGCCTTATGAACTCGGACAGGAAACTTGCGAACACGAGCCGACTGCGCTAACCATTACACAACGAAAGTTACTAATGTTGAAAACATATAGGTACATAATTTACAGTAGCTAATATTAACAGTTAAATTCCAAGTTGAAGTGAATATTTTTTCCGTATGTAGGAAAATACTCGTATCTGAAACAAATTTCAGAATTATTGAAAATGTCACAATAGCAATAATACTTGTACTAGAAACTCTTATGGACTGACATAATAACTCTGTTGGAATTTACTGTTCAATTCTAAGATCCCATATGATTCTGATATTAATTTTTTAATCTTGGATATTTTTATGATTTATCGAGGGAGTTAATATAAGTTCATTCCCGCAGACTACATCAGTCATAATGGCGAAACGCCCTTCGTAAAATCTCGTGACTTCTACCCAATTGGAAGTTCAGTCAATTTTTATCGGATTTTATTCATTTAAAATGTAAGTCGGTAAATCATCTGTATACTCAATAATATGTTGATAACATAAGAGAAACAAGGGTAACTTGTAAATATGTACTTGTCAGTTAGGATAACTATAACGAAGAACTAGAATAATTACAACATTGACCAAGCTCTGCTGAACGCAATCCTATTCTTTAGTAGAACGAATGTAATGACGGTCATTACAATATTTATTTTCGTCGACAAAGTAAGTTGTTGATACACATTAAACTTCCATTTTTTGGCGGAGAGGATTATCGGTTTAACTCTTTAATTAATTGCACTTGTGAAGCTATTCAGTTGCACTACTAGCCATAATTTTTTTTTCAGTGTTGTAAAATGTTGTTAAGTTGTTGGGCCTTCTTGGGCTGAATGAAAAAGAATCACATTACCGACAATACTGTTAGTTCATTTAATTTCATTTTCATGAAAATCAGGAACAGTGTTGTAACCTATTTGTTTCCAAGAAGATAAGTATCATGTTCGATAAAAATTGCCTGCTGAGAGTACACAAAATTTAAACTGCTGCTACTCCTGTTGTCCTTTCTTATGTTGCATGCGAGTCCTCACTTCTTGCTGAGGAGTTGTATGAAGTCTATTAGCTGTGCCGCATGACTTAATGTGTGGGTTTTTAATGATTAAAACATTAAGGGAAAGATAATTATGTTATAAGACGATGTTTGTAATTTTTATTGATTTCTGGTTTCAAGAGGATAAACCAACAGATTCAATGATAGCCCCCCCCAAAAAAAAAAAAAAAAAATCGCCTCCGCTATGTTTAGAAATAAGATTTGCGAATTGTGGTGGGGCTGTGACACAGTGTGTATTTGTGGATCGGCGATTTCGGCTATTTGCAATCACCGAACCGATTTTACAGCCGTAAATCAAGTCTATTGCGCATGGAAAAGCATGCCAAAATTTCCTAGATCCATGTTTCTCACATCTATTTTGTTATTTATTTATTTTATGCCTTATGCGAGGTTTAGGCCATGGGACCTGATTTTCCGCCTAACCCTAGATTGGATGAGGGAATTGAGAAGAAGAGATGTTGGGATGCTGGAGAACTTATGGTATAGACCTGGTATTTGTCAAGAGTAGTTATGGGAAACCCCAGCTGATAGCCTCACCTAGTCCGGCCGGACAGGGGTTGAAATCGCACTCTATCGCTCAGCGGTATCGTGGAAGCGAAGATGCTGTAAAAAACACTAGTCCCCCGCTAATCAGTTGTCATTAGAGAAATGATAGATTTATTATTATTATTACTACTTTGTTAGTAGCAGAAGTATACGATTTAATAGCTCTAAATGTTTAATTACGGTGATTGAAACATATATTCAGTTCGTTAACTTTGATGTAATGGACGACCATTGTTTTAAGTTTCTTAGAAGTGTTAAAATTTTATTTCGATTCGAAGGTATTATGTATGAAATACTTTTGAGATTTGAATTTGTTGTTCTGAATTTCATGTTTTCTGACACCGAAGTGACCTCTTGTATTCAGGAAATCTGATCCACCATGAAAACAAGTAATCATGTTTACTGTTGCGAACCTAAAGACCATAATTTTGCCCATCTGAATCTACCAACCGCGCCATCGTGCAGCACCGCGTTCCGCCTTCCTCTTTGCCCCTTCCATTGGTGGCACCGCTTGGAGCGCCCCGCGCGGCAGGTATGCCGACTGGCAGTGGCCGCGCCAGAGACCGTCGCGTCGCGGGAGTGAGTGAGTGCCTCACCTGCGGGCGAGCGGTGCTGATGCTTGGCAGTGCCTTTGCTTGCTCTCAGACTAGTAAGACTTGGGAACCGCGACCCATCTCACCCACTGACCACACGTGTGCACGCAATCTCTGCCGTGGATGGATTGAATGCATCGAGAGACTACGTCTGAGCGATCGACTTCTCTTCCCTTGAGGGCGTCTGGCGACGCCGCGCGGCACAGGTGAGCGAACAAGATGGCGCGGATGCGACGGTGACCGTTTGTTTGTGCTCGCGTGGTGAAAGGTGAGAGAGGAAGTGGAAAGCTTGTTTGTGGTGCGGGGCTTCGGAGGGTCTGGGTCGTGGCACTGGAGCCATAGTGGGCCAGAGACTTCTTATTCGTCATGGAAGTATCGGAGCGAGGGATACTCGCTTGTTCGCGTGTGTCTACCAAAGAATCGTGTCACTATTTGTTTTGCTTTGTTGAGATATTTTGTGACTTTGGAAATCCTTTCGGCGTTTTTTGGGTGTAGGTAGTAGGTATATTGAACTATTTCTTTGGAATTATTAAAAGAAAGTTTTGTGTACATCCGCATCGTAGTAGGATCCCCTCGTACCCACGAAAATGTTCACCATCAGTTTGGCAGTGTGGGGCGTGTCTTGATGCGTGACATGTTGGCTATTATTCCATGGGTAGTGTGCATGGCAGAGGTCGCGCTGGTGTGTACAGTGTACGCTCTGTACGACGGATGAGTTGGCGGCATTGTGGCTCCGTCCAGAGCCGCGCCCTCATGCTCAACTAACTCACCTACTTTTTCATAAGGAAAAGAAACGAAGCAGCTTGATTGCGTTAATTGACTGCACATTATGTGCTAGGTCCCAAAAGGTGTCGCAACGCGAGATTACTTTTCAGAAAGAGGTTGATGAATGTAGAATTCATTGTTGATAGGAAATGTGTATATCTGTTTTCGATCACTTTGTTTCGAATCAATGACGTCCGCCAGGGATCTCAGGGGTCAGCTCTCCCACCTTTCTAATATAAATACCATCCAATTATTAAAAATGAAACTAAATAAACGAATAATGGATCCATTGTAAAGGAAAAAATTATACCTGATGAAAATATGATGAATACTATTAAATTTTAACCAATATTGTATATATTTATGTATCATGATTTATTTCGTTTAGAAGTGTAGGTAAAATACATGGAGTCAATATTCAAGCCCCTCCCCTTTATCTTACGTACACCACTCCTCATTAGAAAACCCAAGGATAAACGTGATTATTTCAAATTTTAAAGTAAAACTTACTTCAATGGACAAATTCTTTCAGTCAATATTCAGTTCAATATTGAATTTATTCATGTGATGTTTCTTCCTTAATCGCATACTAGAATGGCGTCGTAGCTCTCATAGTGTTCGCCAATATCAGAAATAAGATTTATTATTTTTCTTAAATGATGATAAAAGAAACAAGTTTTAATAAAATTGGTGATATTGTCTGTGTCTTTACAATATTTATTCCTGCTGACTGTGATATTGATTACTGTTCAATGAATATCTCATTATAGGGTAAACTTATTCAGTTTCAGTAATATTTCTTGGTTATTACTTGTGATGTTCGTATAAATAAGTATAACGGGGTGTAAATGTTACAGTTACCTTACCGTGATGGCTTGTTTATTTTTCAAAATGTTTGAATGCGCGTTTTTTTCCACTGCTTATTGAATTATTAACATTTCTGAGTACACAATATTTGGCGTGGCTGATTTATGAGAGGATAAGTTCGTGTCAGCTAACAAATATTTCTTTAAGATATTCTCCCGATATAAAATGAATACGGAGAAAAAAAGGTATATTATGGAGCGATGATGAAACAACTTATAATTGTTACCCATTCAAATATAAATGTATACTAGTGAGGCGCGAATTAGATTAGTTTGTTGGCTACCGTAACCTTCCGCACGTCAGTTTTGGATTACCCGGAACAACTTAATTAACTAATTTCTTCTTATGATCGTTTTACTGTTTACATAATCTGTTATGTAAGTTAGCAATCAAACAATAAAAATGTTTACAGAAAAACTACAAATCTTAGAAAATTAAGGTTATTGACTGGAAAAGTGAGGAAATTAAGGTTATTGACTGCTCACCTGACATTTGATTACCCAGTTGTTTTTGAGAAATTCAATACTTGTTACGTGAGATCAAGTATCTTTTAATTTTGTTGAACTTCAAAAATGTTCTTTTACGTCAGTTTGAAGATTGTGATTACTTTGTTTGAGGGTTTCCTGAATTATACGGATCTACCGTTTTTTAAGAATGTGAATGGTTGCTATAAATTATTCATTTAATTCGTATTTTATATACAAACTTAAATGTTTTTAATGTCTAGTTAATTAAGATCGTCACAAGTCTGTCAATATATTTGTATTGACATTGAGGGAAACTGAACATGTTCATCTTTGACTTCATAGTTAGTCTGTTTATGGAAAACGAACGATGCATGTGTGTCCGAATCCATTTGTCTCTATGTGCGGTGTACTTCACGTGAGAATAAAAGTGTCCGCCAGATCTGTCTACTTCATAAAAAGTTAACAATAAATGTCCATTTCGATGAATTTGTTTATTTTTGAACATATTAAATGAACTCTCTTGTATCCCCTTACGTTAGCGTCACTACACTTCGAAAAGCGAAGCTCAGGACAGAAATTCGATCGTTTGTTGGGAGAGAAGTGGAGTATGATATATCGCGTGAATCGAACGTACCGTGACGTGTGTGCGGAGGGTACACACGTGTGAGGGTAGGGGATCAGGAAAGGGACGCTCAAGTCTACTGCTTTCGAAAGCAATATTTCTTCTGATTCACACCCAACTGCTTGTAATATATAACCAATGGTTTGTACCTTAAAATATATTTGTATTTTTGTCAAGCCCTATCGATATTGTTTTATTCGAGGACATCTATTTCTTATCCTTGTTTCATATCTTACCGGGGTGACTCGTTGTATATATAATACTAACCGACCTTGCATAACTTCGCACAGAGATTTTTGTTGTTATGGTGTGGTTTACCTTTTGTTGCAATTTGATATAGATCTGAACAGCACATTTAAATGAAAAGTTTATATTATTCTAATAAACTAACGAGACAGCGAAAACTCGAAAAAAACGCATATCGCCCCATTTCACCCCATTTTAATAAGAAATTTAAAAACATTTTCATAGTGAACGTCTACAAGACTAAAGTAACATCCTGTCCAAAATTTTAAGATCCTACCTCGATAGTTATCTCTCTGCGTTGACGAATGTGTCAATTAGGACAACGCACCAAGTATTTTCACAAATTTATAAATGTCATATCGAAGAATTCAGCAATTGGTTTTGAGATATTTGATTTAATAAATTTGCATACAAATACCAAGCTTATATGATAATTATGTCGTGAGATATGGCGAAAATAATGTACCATGCCGTTAGCGTAGAAGACAGAAACCTGAAAGTTTTTATACCCATTCCCTACATTTACCAACAAATGCTAGGGCGTGCAGAATTTTATGTCAGTGCCATAGGAGAAGCGACTTAAAAAAAACTGGAACTGCCAATTAGGATCTCTGTATTTCTTATTTCGTTTCCGGCTATTCCCGCTGTCGGCTTATCAGTATTCACTGACAGATGCCTGGTTTGATAGGTCGCTCCCCGCGGTTCTTAGGCGCCATGCGGGTAGTATTTATTTTGGATGCGATGACATATCGCTACATTAACTTGACGTTTATTTGATTTTTATACATATTTTTAAACACTAAAAAATGTACTTTTCAAAATAATTTTCAATTTGTTACATGTAGACACGTTAATTAAATCAATTTGTACACAGGTGTACGTACTTACATCTTTCGTGTTATTAACCCCGGAAGAAGAAAATAGCCGCGTTGCGACTTTTTGCTGCCACAGTAATATTGAATTGATTCTAAAAGGTGCGAATACTTCAGGAAAACACAGAAACTCGTTTATAGATATTTACATTAACAATATTTACTTACAAAAACCGAAAATGTATCTCAATTAGTTTGTGAGATATGGTTCAAATTCGGAAAATTGCCTTTCACCCGTATTCTCTTTAAAAGAGAAATTAAAAAGAATCACTTTTAATTATCCTCTCTTGTACTTAGCAACATTCCGTAACAATTTAACGTCCCTATGATACTTTTTCTGTGCATTGATGAATGGGTGAAACAGTCAGTCGCTGAGGAACCACGCCGCTCGTACGTAGACATTGGTTCGAAGGACCTTCGTAGAACAGTGTTCCTGGGAATGTCGTCGCGTGGGAATCACTGAAGCGTGTGAATGGTGTTTCTGAGCAAGGGCACCCATGCTCCTTGCAAACCTAAACGGTATTTGTTGGTTCGTTGGAGTATTCGACTCACTATTCTCTGTCCTCTAGTTGTAAAAAAATAATAAGTATGCCTGACTTAACATCTCGATTGCATAGTTGGGCGTACTTAAACTCGACAGATCCTCAGGTAAAAGGATAATTTCACCATTAAACTCGTCACTCCTTAAAGATTAGGACTACGCAGGTCTACCTGTGCTCTTCGTATCACTGGGACCGGTGGAAAGCTTATTTCAGAAATGAGTCATCGAGTTGACTTTGTCACTAAAATATTAATTTTTTATTTATAAAAATTGTGTTGTTTTAGAATAAGTGAAATTACGCTAAAATGATTAAAAATGATACCAAACACAACCTTACTAGCACCAAATGCACTATTTACCTCTAGTCCAATAATTAGGTGACGAAAAAGAAGCAAATCAAGGGGGGGGGGGAAATTCTCCATCAATGTTTTTTTTTCATTTTTTTGCCTATTCCTTGGAAACAATGTATTTTAGAAGGCAGCATTCCTGTACCAAAATATGAACATTAAATTTCGTATCAATTATGATCTACATCATTTTGTCTCCAGACGAAGGGAAATGGCTCGAGAGCGCGATGAAATTCATGAAAATTCTAGAATGATACAACATATATTTCTGTTAATTGCTGATATCTGAGCCTGTATTTTCGTTATTCCCCTCCTTTCTTGTTTCCCTGGTAATTTTTTTAATTAAAATTTATTAAGCTGTTGCTAAAATAATAAAATTTTGTAACTCATTTTCTACATCAGTTCTCGACAGAGTCAAAAATGAATGAGCCAGTAGTCATGATGTTTGGACCTCAAAATGGTGACACTGTTATTTACAATTCTGTTTATTTAAACATGAATGAATTTATTATAATATTAGAGAAACATCTAACGTATGCTATACAAAATAGTTGACAAGAATAAAATATGACACATTCTAGGATATTTTTACTTTCAATAACCTACAGTGACTGGATTTGAAAACTTAAATCTACTATTCAGAGAATTACTCGAGGATCCTAGAAGCTTCCAAACATCAATGGCGTAGAAATGTTTTGTGCAATTTCATTTGTTCTTATATTTCTTAATATGTGTCGACCTTAGAAAACATGTGCAAAATTGCGCTCTTGTAGTCAACTGCAGCTTATGTCTTACTAGCAACAGAAATCCAACCATAAAAGCTGCAATTTATGGGAAAACACCCTAAGTATGAAGATAATAGAAAACTTTCATAATTGATAAAAGTATTTTGAAGAAAAAACGAAGTCCAATGAAAGCTTTCTTTGGGGGTACTAGTTTAATTCATGACATTCAGATGTATCACCGAAGCTGCTGTTTCAGCGATGTCTTATTGCTTCAGTCCTGTCATAAAATACAGTTTTTACGATTGAGAAGAAATTAAATAGTATTAAAAACAAAACCGGAGCCAAAAAGTACTCCAAAACCTAATTAATTGGTACTAAAACCAGAAGTGCCGAGCATTGGTGCACTGTCAAGAACTGTTTACTCTAGTGCGATAATCAAAATATATTATATTCGTTTCAATCATATCTGTTTTATGCAAGCATTAGGAAAATCACGAGTGGAATTCTACGCACCACTTTTTCGGAATCAGGGATTCCCGAAACATATTTCCCTTAAAATTGTCTTTCACGATTACAATACTTTCTATATACTACCTGAAGAAGTAAAAACTAGTGGTGCAAAACCATTGCACATACTCGTATGTATTTTATCATTATCATATCTTTCATTTGTTTACGAAAAATGTGTTCTACTTCTGTTTGGTCCATTTACGCTGTTAAATATTATTCAAGCAGTAAACTAATGTGTAAGTATAGCAGACAGAAATTACTTTACTATGTGTATACCACACTTTCCAGCGAAATACCGCTAATGCGGATGTAATGCGTACTAATTGTACCTTACGTACAGAAAGTTAAAGCAAAATCGTTGAGCCGTTTTATTTGAAACATTCAAAAAAGTAATTTGCCCTCCATGTGAAGTACCCTTTGTTTTAAAGTTTTAAAAAATCAGAGCACGTGCTCCAAAAACAAGTAAATTCTACCGTAAGTACGAAATATGAATTAAACTGGTTCACCCATTTACTCAGAATCGCTGCGCACGGACGGACAGACGGAAGGACGTTTTGCCAAAAACCACTTCAAAAATCAGAGATAACCAGGGCACGGCGCAGTTGCGCACCATGGTCAAGAAATGTCTAAGAGAATTATAAGGGTCTCGCGGGAGGTCGGTGTCGAGCTGCACACCATGGTCAGCTCCTGCCTTATATTTTTCTCTTCGCAGACAACTGTGGGGCCTACGGTCATTCTTTGTCACTCCAAAAGCTAGAGCAAAAGCATTATAACACGTTTATTTAATTCATCTTTTTTTAGTTAAAAAATCCATATTTATATTTATTTAGAATACAACAATAAAAAGTTCCAGTATGGGATTTTTTTAAGTTTCTGTCAGATAAACACTTTCGTGAACTTTAAAAAATATTATCCGACGCCGTTAAATGTGATATTATTATATTATAGAGAATAGTTCGTCTGATTACTTCTTCAATAAAACAATTTCACCAATTTCCAGACTATTTGAGAAATGTTTTTTTAAAACTTATTTGCCTGATGAGGACTGTTCCCACAGTCGATACGTTGTGTTCAAAACTATGCTAAAAAAAAAAAAAAAAGGTCTGAATACAATGAAATTGTTTTGTTGATATTATTATAGTTCGTAAAACGGCCGCACGTGGTATCTCGCCATCACAGAGGGCATCGTTTAATGATTACCTGCTCTTGATACCTACTACAATTCAGTTATATTTAGATTATTTCTTTACTTTAAGAACTATAAATTTAAAGATTTTTAATGGATTCAACGATAACTGTTGAATGTCAGCTGTGCGACTGTTATCTTACGTTTCGTTGTTTTCCAATACAGATTTTCTGAGACAAACAAATTGTTAGTTTCATCAGTGAAAATTATTACTAATATCCATAATAAATATACCAATAAAAATAGAAAAGAATCGACGCAAGGTAGTATAACGATTGTATGCTATGGGTTCATTAGAAAATTTACGTTGATAAAGTTATTAGAATATTTTGTTTTTCTGAAACTTATAAATTTGTTCGCAAAATTGTATCACTTAAAGTTAAAATAACGACTTAATTTTTCCTTGCTAAAAAATGAAACATTTGTACATATTTTTTAAATGTTGAAAGGTACATCTTACTCCAAGTAGTTGAAACAAATTTCGTAAGATATTCTAGATAAATGGTATTGATATTTTACTGTTACGCAGTAGTTTTAAAGATTATTTGTTCATTTATAACAATCACTAAGTCAAAATTAAATTCACTCTTTCTTACAACTCGTTTTGCTAATTTAGATACCGAATTTAAAAATCTTAGTTACGTTAGTTCACGTAACAAAAAAAATTACCTGACTTTTTCAGTTTGTTCATACTTTTTCAGACTCTGAACACATTTTTAATTAATTTCTCGTGGAAAAAATTAAAATTAAAAACGTCATTGAAAAAAATGGAAAGTTTAAATTAAAATCTGGCACCTCAGTATTTTAGTACTTAATTTTATCTTTGAAATGAAAAAAACATCGACATTTAATAGCATTAGGAGGTAATACGTTGCCAAATTGGGGCGATCACCGATGTATCATTATACATCAAACAAAAGTTTTGGCATCGAAAAGCAATTACGGTATAAAATAAATCTGTTTTATAAAGAAATAACGAACTTATAGTTTGCCAAACTGTTGTACATTTAATAAACGAGTGCATAGACGTCATGTATCAATTTAAATTACCATTGCGATTTAAATAATACATTGTATTTTACACTTTGAAACAATGTATTACTGCCAGTGTGTATGCATAGATTAATCAATAAGTATTATCGCAATGTGGTCGAGTTTGGACTCTTTTTCATGAAATTTGAAGCAGATTCTAATAGATTGTTTATAACAAAAATAAGTATCAAGTATTAAAAAACGGTATGACTTATTGAGCGTATTGCAATGACTCAATGAAAGGCTATTGTCTCCCAACCCTTACCTGCGCTGGCGGAGGAAAGGTTTTGGTGTGTAACTCAACAGGGCCCTTCGTGCAACCAGCGTGTGCAACTCGACCGGGGATAATCCTTGCATTCCATGTGCGCAACTCGACCGTTCCGGGATAACCAAAACGGACATTTTAGTCGAAATCTAGCTTTCGAATTTTTTCACGATTACAAAACTTTCTATATACTACGTAGATGAGAAAGTAAAAAAGAAGTTGAAAACTCACTCATAAATACATCGTGTTTGGGTTCATTTTTTATTGGAATTATACGTGGAATTCAAACATTATAAGATAATGTGAATAAAAATAAAAATGCTTAATTAATAGCACTTTAAATAACTCCCCAGTAAGTGACTCCATTGGTCGGTCGCTTAGCATAGGTTGGGCGGCGGAGCAGGAAGTTATTAGAACAGGTACAAAGTGTCCAGTTTAATGGTACCCAAAATTTTTAATCCCTTACCTGTCTTAATGACCATCAGGAATTGTCGAGTTTAAGAACTCCGGCATAATTCACGATATGAAAATCCTTTACTTATCTCGCCTTCTACCAGTTAACAAACATTCTTATTAAATCAATTTTTACCCGAAAAAGTTCATTTAAGCGTTGTCGTTGTCTAAATCGTTTTTAGTATTTTAATGAAACTGAAACTTTATGTTAACATTTTCGCAAAACTTTATTTATATGGTGGAAAGCAGCCATACCGGAAACAATGGCTAGAACGTGCAATTTTAGGCGGGAAAAGGCACATACACTAAGTTTCCACGTTTATCATATCGATTCTGAGAATCTTATTTTATTTGTGTTCATACTTACCAGCACAGCATACCAACAATATTTTCTCATAGATTCTTGATTGTAGGATTGAATGTGAAAGTGTAAATCAATTTAAACGTTGTTGATTAAAAACTTTATCCAACAACATGTCAATTACAAACAACATAAGCTCTGTTCCAAAGAACTAAAATCTTTACTAGGTTACTAAAATCGATGAAAAAGGTCGTCAAATTTCACACTCTCTGAAACTTTTGTGAAGCGTTTATCTCTGTCCTCGTGAAGTACCTTTTTCGCGTTTGTCACAGTATTATGAAGTTCCAAGGTATATTCCATTATAAATATTTGCAAATTGCAATGTGACCTATTTAACTGGGGTTCATCAGAATAATGGTTAACCGGCTAACATTTTTCTATTATGAGTTTCGTTCTTTTAAATCGTGGAATATATTATGAAAAATATAAATATTTCTTGCTATGAGACAAATGTAGGCTTGTGTAGGAAGATCAAGGAGAGAGTTTTTTTATTTTTAGTTTTTTATGAAATATATCCATTTGACCTTCCTTTCGTCGTATATTTTCAATATTTTGACACAATTCGTTCTTGAACTTCGTGGCCAACATGACTGCCTTCGAACTGCACATTGTTTACTCTGCGAAGGCATAACATCCGCGTCGGACGGAATGTACGTACACTAGCGCGGCTATTTTCTACAGTGAGCTAATTGGTATTCTCTTTTCTGTAGAAGTTTTTAATGTAAATTAAAGTTACACCAAAACAAAACAAATTTAGTTCCATTATACTATTTATTGCAAATCTACTTGTGTTTAATTCTTAATTCGCATACGATCACACTAAATTTTATCGATAAAAAATTATTGATAATTCTTCTGATTTATCTATGTTACTCCTATAAGAAGACTTACTTGGGATGTTAGAACCAAAAATGACCGATTTCTCGTATTATGATACAATTGGATCTATTTTAGAACATTTAGGCTAACGAGATCAACATTATTAATCCTTATTTAAGAAGGTGACATGTGTTATTTGTGACAAAAAACTATCCGAATAACAATAATTTTTACTATAATTTTTATAATTGTTATCGAATTTTGTTTATGAATATTGTTAATTTGCGCGTTGATAATTTCTGTCTCGTTCTCTCGACGAGGAAAGAACAGAGGAAGTTCGATTCCTATTACTATTTCTAGTACGAATTTCAGTCTTCCTACCCTCCTCTTTATGCAGAATGCATAGTTTCACCGTTTTGAAGAGGGTTTTAATGAAAGATAGAATAGCGTTTTCACGTAAAATGTTTTGAATTATGAGTACTTTACTTCGTAAGGTCATTGTGGGTTTATGAAATAAACAGCCAACAAACGAAGAATTCACCTAGGAAGTATACTTCAAAGTACGAAATATATATTCAGAATTCCATGTTCTTTTATTCCAGGAAGAAAACGAATTCGTAGTATGAATATTTAAAACCTAAACGAGTAAGATCACAAAATCGAGAAGAGTAGTTTTTTCCTTTCCAGTACTTAATGTACGATGTTTTACAAAATTGGCTATTCCTCTCATTCGTAAGGAATGTTATTGAACCAAATAATATAAAATATTTATAAAACTTGTGTGAAACGTACATTTATGAATTTACTCTTAACAGCTGTTCATCGCGGAGAGGAAGTATGACTCCCGCAATGAATTGTATTGCTTTCATTTATTACTCACCAGACATGCCAAATTATAGGAAATATGTAGCTTTATTGTCTTGAGAAACCTCCAGGTTCACTATTGCATAACAAACGGAGCAAATGGTATTACTGCTTGGTGTAGTGTAGTTATCGTTTGTTTTGTATTAATAAAAAGTAGGTGTATCTTCTACACTTTTCGGCTGCTTTTTTTAATTATGTAGTAGACTCCATGAAGAGATGCTAAGTACTATCGGAGTATCTGCTCATGATCGAAGTAACCTCTGATGGTAAGACGTGCTTCGCTTCTATACATATTCTAAGGTATCTCTCCGAACTACACCCATTGAGAAGTATTGACAATGTTAATGCGCACTTGAGTCCGCCACATACGGTACCTTGGCGTTCCTCCAACGATCCCTTTTTTCCATTCTTCCGTTGCCACTACTCCCACACCTGGTGCACCTTTACCGCTTCGTCTCCGCCGCGCCACACCGACTGGCAACGGTCGTTCGTGTGAGCTGTTAAATTGCAGTAGTGGGTCATGAATAAAGAGATGAATTGCTTGAGGAATATTTTTACCTCATTAAATTCATTGATTTCCCTCCTTACAGGCTTCTCTTTTTATAGAACAGATTACCGTCCCATTTGTTTTAAGTATTTTCATTTTTTTATTTGCATTATTATTTCATTGTTTTGTATTTACTATTGAACATGCAGATTGAGGGGAGGAGGAGTAGTTAGTAGCAACTTCTATTTGCTGTATTTTCGTTCATTTATTTTGTCCTGATTATCACATAAAGAAGTATCTCTGGTAGTAGTTCAGAAACGATACTATAGTAGATACATTTTTTGTCAATAAATTTATAGTCGTAATGTTGGTTAGTGCGTGCGGCAGGTGCTCACACGCATATGCGCAGAGGTCGGTACCTTGCCCACACCACCGTAATAAGCTGGAGGATTGGAATAAAATGTTATTTACTTAGTCGTTGACATTTTTGTAAAAAGATATCCACGGTTAGATGTATTTCAATCATAAGTGCACTTAACTTAGAGAAACTATACATTGTTTGGGCACATTTTTCTTGAAATTTTGAACAGAACTCAATTTTGTAGTATTTATAAAATTCTTTCCCTAGCCTTTATCCCCACATCTTTCACCCCGGTCTTGGCGACTATATCAATTCTGCGAAAATAGTAACAAGTATTGTTCCCTCATTTGTTATTTCGGTTAGTATCGGAATTTTCGGGGTCCGCAAGAATACGGGTCCCTGACCAGTGACCACTAGGTCCATGCATAAAAACAACAGTGCTTAAAAAGATTTTATTCATTAGCAATAAATGAATCCATCTTTAATTTTCACACTCTAAATTAAGTGTAAAACTCATTTAAAATTTTGTACAGAAATATAGCTAGGTGAGTCAAAGTCGCGACTGAAAAACGATAGAAATTCGGTGCCGAAACATGAGCACTGCCATATTTAAAAATATAGGTTTTATTCTCGCCAAATTATTTCGATTTCAGATTACATTTATTTTATTGTACATGGTTCTTACTGGTATTAGTACTTGTTTTAATATTTGTTAACAAACAAATTGCTTCCCGGATTCTTATTTGCACACACCTGTGTTTTGGTTAGTCAATTTTAGGTTTGAAAGTATCTCGAGACCAAATAGTTTAAAGAACTCATTAGTGAGTTGTATCTATTCTCGGAGAGAAGAAAAATAAACAATATATTCCTAAATACCTTCTGCCTTTATGGAACCGAAATCAGGATGTCATCACGGTCTAAATTACATTGGAAGTTAGTTGCTCTGGTAAGGCTCCTCCTTTCCTGGTACAATATACTAGACAACTTCTTGTTGTGATACAGAATTCAGCTCCCTTTGCTTTACGAAGGTCTGCTCTTATTTGTTATCTTTCACTGGCTCACCGAAGTTTTGCCAAAATCCCAATGATCTCGGTGAGAGACAAAACGTAGTCGATTACAACTAGCACTTCACAGAAGCTAGCTCAAACGTTCGACAACGCTGTCCGACCTGACAGGAACTTTCAACTGTGCCGCTCCGTATTCCCGTCGCTCGTTCCGCGAAACAGTACTCGTAAAGTTTGACTACTTGTATATTTGAGTTTTTTTTGTGGTTATATGATTTTTGGCGACCCATTGGGGTGGGGGGGTTTCCGTACATGATGAGGTCCGCCGAGAACCACTCGCTTCCCCCCTGCCTATAGTAAAAGTCATCATACTTTGCTTCGAGAAATTCAACTTAAGATTAAAAAAACATGAACGGAAATGCACTGTGTTCTTTAGTTTATTTTGTANTTATTTTTATAAATATATTTTATTTTTTTAAATATATTTTTTATAAATATATTTTATTTTTTTAAATATATTTTTTATAAATATATTTTATTTTTATAAATATATATATTTTTTTTTATAAATATATTTTTTGTCAGTCTAACTGGCTTGATGTTGGTATAGAACCTTACTCAATGTAGCCAACGCTTTTACTTCGCCATCGTTCAGAAGAATAATGACAAAGGTACCTCGCGTTATGTTGACAAGATATTCGAAGTTGAATTCATAACCAACCTCGGACAACAATCAATTCACTTGTATTGCTCTTGTGGCGCTGTTCTGTTCTTTCTGCATCGAGCGTGTGGAACGAATACTTTGTGTCCTTGTATTTCTTTACAGCAAATAGTCGCTTCTGTGACTACTATTAATATTTATTTGGATATTACTTAAATTCTCTGTGAGTACGCTTTTCCTGAAATTTTCCTACCGCGCTGTCTTTGAAATTTTCGCGAGTGAGTTTCAAGGATTTATTTCGCAGAGGTTGGCAATTTGTTTAAGGCAGCCATATTTAATAATTTTAGGCAAAGTATCGTGACTTTGAGAATAGATATGCTACTGTGAGGACTTTATTGCATTTCATACTACATTCCAGATCCCCCTCTTCCATGTTAACGCTTTGTTAAAGGTTTTCAGCGCTTCAGCATTATTTATCCCAAACTACTTTTCGGGTTAGTTGTACAAGCGTCCGCTATGGCGCGTGTTAGTTCGCTGTTCTATCCTCCCCAAATGGTATTTTTCTGGAAATACTTTCCCTGCAAAAGTTAACATCGGTGAATAGTTGGCATAATGTATAACTCATATTTTTCTACACATTTGAAACATACAATGAAAATAGGGCACAATAATTTCACATTTAAAACGTAAGTCCTATAACGATGTCATAAAGTGTGTAAAGAATTTAATAGCCAGTGAATTCACATTATCACACGACGTCTTGTGTTTTATGCCATATTTTCTTGTCTTTCAAAAATAAAATATCTCCTTAAATTTGGAAATCAACAACCCATTTCCACTCTTTCAAGAAGGCCAATTAGATAACATTCTTTCCTCTCTCAGCAAGCGAGCATCTGTGCTTGTTTACGAATCTCGTGCACAGCAAGTTGCGATATGAGTGGTAAAGGCGTGCGAGCGCCAAGTGACTGCTCCTGTGTGACATGTAGAGTTACGCAAGCGCTTACGTGGCAAAGCGGAGCAATCCGCGCACGCGTGTCCAGACGAGGTTCCAAAACGCTGCTCTTCCGCTTTCGTCACAGAGGCATGCCTGTTCTTGATGAGAGCACAAAACAAAAAGAATTGTTGATCTGAATGTTAATTTCATGTGCAAGACATCTTCAACTAAATTCATTCGAAATAAATAAATAATTTAAGAGATAATTTGGCGACGAGCGGGAATCGAACTCGGGACTCCTGCATTGATCGCAGGGATGTTGACCGCTACACAACCCGTTCGCCAAACACCTCTGAGAGCAATGCAGGAGTCCCGAGTTCGATTTCCGAATCGTCGCCATTTTCTCTGACCGAAAGTTATCACATATCTTCTCCACGTGTAGAGTACATGGAAGAAATATTTTCATAAATAATTTAAGACTCACGACCTTATTATGGTCGAATACCATGTATTTTGTCAATTCATTCCATATGGCAGAGACATAATCAGAGGCGGATCCAAGGGGGAGGGGGGCATGAGCCACCCCCAAACAAAAAGAGAAATAGTAATAATACAAGGAAGTTTTATTTTACTTACAAAAAAAATTCAGCACCCCATCGAAAGCAACGAGACGAATTAACAAAGTTTGTGTAAAAAGACGACTTCATGAGGCAAACTGATGACTAACTTTACTTTTATAGATTTAACCTCCTGCATGGGAACATGAGTATAGGGCAGCAATATTTCCCTTTTTCTAGCATACTGACACTCCAGAGAGATTCCGATTCACCTAACAGAAATTTATCGAGATGAAATTAACAATAGAAAGATAATCGAAAAAGTGTAAGTCAAATAAAAGGATGTAAATAATTTCTCATTGGAATGGTGTAACTTTATTACTACGATAAAATAGTGATGGAAATGTGTTATTGGTGTTCTTATAAAATGTTTAATGAAAACAGTGAACCCGAAAACACTTCATGAATGTTTGGAAAACTTATGATTATGATATATCGACCCTTGATTCGAAGAGTTTTCCATTGAAAACTAAAATATTCTTGTATTTCCGCGGGTTGTCTTTTTTGTCCGCGCATTTGGTAAAAAATCATATACCTTATTTTCAATATCCAACATTATATTTCAATAATACCACTTTCATCCTCGCTTACCACTGAACTAGTATAATCTCATACGTATTGTTGTTTTAGATGGAACACCGAAACGTTTCTATTTCTTCTGTATTACCCTTTAAATTATTTTTCTGTAAATCTGAAGCAGTGAATCAGCTTGCTAGCAGGAACGCCCAAAGTAAAAATTTGGCTGAAAGCACGAATAATTTCAAAAACGTAATTTTTATCAATTATTAATGAAAACTGCAATTTAAGTTAATGTGTTATTTACGCATAAAAGTGTATTAAATTAGTTTCAAAAAAATTAAAAAAGTGAATTTAAAAAAAAGTTCGGTGGAGGGATCCGCTCCTGGAGATTATTATTTATGGGCAAATAAACATAAGGAGTAAGGGGTACCTCACCAGTTCACCCAATTGGTGATATTTTTCATGTTGAAAAGGGTCATTGAAGTGGTAGAATGTGAAGAACATTGGTTCGTTTTTCAAAAAGTATTTGATCGTTTTATTGGGTATTCACTCAAAAGTATTAGATTTGGATATTATACATAAATATTTCTTTTAACTGTGGAATGAATTATGTTTTTAATTTATTTGGGTGTATCATTCACTCTCAATACGAGAAATTCCAGTCTGAAAAGTTACAGTATTTTTTGGAAATATATCCCCCCAGGGGACTTACATCTAGTAAGTACGTGTTTGACAAACACGGGACCCCGAGCTGAGTCTGGCATTACTTCCACTTACTTGTGCTAGCGTCCTTCCTTTCTCTTTTCTGACTTTCCTTGNATTTTTTCATCCCTCTCATTTTTGTCCTACCCCTCATTTTTTGTCCCCCCTTATTCTTTGTCCCACTCGTGTTATGTCCCCCCTCATTTGTTAGTCCTCAATGTTTTGATATTTGGTTTTGAGATATGTTTTGGTATGTTGTAAATCACGAGGGTTTTTAGTGGGTATGGTTGAGTCATTCGGCGAGTCCCACTCACGGGGAGAGTCATGTTGGCTCTCCCTAGTGCGTAACTGCATTTTCCCTACCTGTACAAGATTTTAGGACTTCAATGACCTTTAATGTCGCCATGAGCCGTAAAGCCCCACAAAAAGAAATTGGGAAATATATAGATTGCGAAGGTCCTCCTCGTTGAACAAAAGCTTTAGAAAAAAGTACACCTATCGAAACGATACGGTGACTACAGTGACATAAGCATTTGCTTTATTTATTTTGCTGTCTAGTTTTTTTGTGAGAAGGAATTATTACGATGCACGCTGAGGTCATCATCCTTACACACGAGGAGAAATAAACAAACGAAAAGTCTCTTAGTTGACAAACTCAACCTAGGGACACTTACACTTCTCTATCTGTGCGACTGGTCATGAGTTGACGATGTGTGTGGCAGTACTTAGGGGAGGACAAGAAATGCTGAAACGTAGAGACTCTCTGGCGTACAAGGAAGACCCTTCTACACTTAATACTTTGAAATGTACGAATTATTTCACTAAACTTGCAGTAATGTGTTTATATTTTGAACCTTACCTTAATAAAAGATGACCAAGAAACATCCTTAAAAATTAAAACGATATATTGCTAATTACATATTAAGAATACATAAAAAAATATTTTGATATTTCAGTTAGAATCCGCCATTATTCCTTGATTCGAAAGAAAATTGTATGTGCCAAATACAATGTTCAGAAATAAAAAAATGGTAGTAAGAAGAATCACAGTAGAATAAATCCGTCCACCACCACTTGAAAATACAAATTCCATGACAATCCGCGCCTTTAAAATCGGAATATCGAGAAAAAATTTTTTTACAGATGTTCTGCAATACAGTCGCAACATTCCGTCGAAAAGTTCCTGTCTCTGTTACTTATTGTCCATGTTGAAGAATGAGTAAGTCGACCAGTCAGTCACGAGTCAGGACAACGGCGAATATGTAGAGAGATTAGAAAAATCTAAATTCAAAGACAATCTCAAATTCTGGTCTTTCTAATTATTATTACAAATAAAACGAGTTGAAAGTCCTACCAGAAGAAAAATAAGCCGTAATAAATCCATCTTTTTTTCTTTGATAATGAAACCAAGGTGCAATAGTTAAAGTGTTAGAGATATTCATAATGCAATATGATTTTATTTGTGGAAATGGATAACCTTGTAAGAAAAAGTAGAAAGAAGTATCGCATGCAATCCATGTCATTGGCTCGGGTTGACCGCAGAAGCTAGCAAAATAGGTCCACCGTCATTCCAACGTTATATTGTTTTGGAATGCGTTTGAAATTTATATCCATCCTTCGAACGTCTACCTCTATTTCTATGATGACGACATGAGGGAATATTATTTAACGGATGGGATAAAAGGTCGATTTCTTTGTTCAGAAAATATTTCGTTAATACTTCATTAATTTGTCTCAAGTTGATCTTCGTAAGATAGTTCTAAAATTATTTATTTGTAATATCGAGAAATCCATTTCATGTAGTGAAATACATGATATATATTAAAAAAAACATTTGTTACTTAATTTACGTTCTCAACTGGTTGCATTGAATGTATATTGAAGGCAAAGTTTTGCTGTTTTGGATTTACTTCAAGATTTTTTGAGGGATATTACAATTATTACAAACCTTTGTACGATCTGTGAATATCACTTTATATATGTATCAAAATCTGAGTTGGTCATGTAAAAAATCTATTAAAACTGTTGTGATTTGACGTGGAATAACCCAGGAGTAATATCTTTATTGCTTACACCCATTGTTCAGAGTATTCTTATCACAATCGAATAAAATAACTGTTAAAATAATTATAATTATAATTTTTTAGAAAATATCCATTCGTGAAAAGGAACTTTAAACATTTGAAATAGTTTCCTTTTCTCTGCAGGGACGTGGTCCCCAAGACCATGGACCTCATCGACCCCTCCCTGGAGCCGCCAATGTAAGAACAAGAAGTACTCCCCAAATAATGAAATGTTGGTGTACCCTGCGGATTGCATTCCTTCCTTAATAAAAATAAAGTTTAAATTGTGTGTTTGTGTGTGTTGGCGCAGGTGCAAGATCGCCTCGAGGACCCTGTGGCGAATGCGCGGCCAGTGGCCACTGGAGCCTCAGACCTCGTGGACGCCGTGAGCAGCGGCTGCGCGCGCGTGTCCAGCAACGCAGACGCCAGGGAGCTGTCGCGTCTCCTCGACGGCCCACACTTGCGGGTGATTACATCAGATCAGTAGTTCACTGCTGTTTAGAGAACATCATAATCACACTGTATATCTCTCCTATTTGTTCATATACTGATAACTGCTTGCATAAAATTTTTACTCATTGTTTCATGAAAAGGAAGTCCTCCAATTCATCTAAATTATGAAATTAATGTTTTTGATGTCACTATGGATAACTATTTGTCTGACTGCAACTCGAGTAGAATATAAATGAAATCATACTTCGACATCACATGTTCTTATTTGTTAATCTACAACTCAAGAAGGGCGACCCGTGGCATAGTGTCTAACGCCGGTTCAAACCCGGTCCGGTGGACGGAGCGGTGTTCGGGGTTCTTTCGTTCCCCTGCCTATCATTCCAGCACAACTTTCACTCATAATCATACACCCCCATGTCATCCACCGCTTCAGGTATTCCCCAGCCAAAACCAATTGAAGCATCATATATCCATACCCATTCGCCGACCCCACATAAAGTGGGAGAAGGCTGGGTTAACAAACATTCTACTACTCAAGGAAAGCGAATAGATAATTTATCTTGCTTTATAAGTTGGAGAATATGTAAGAATATATAATAGGCTACCGAGATTTCAATCCCCATCCTCACCTTGGAATTTGAATGATTGTGATTGAATGATTTTCTGTAAATTGTATACAGAGTTACTATCATCTAGCAAAGTTTATTAGTGCCCTTCAGGATTATGCCGTTCGGTAGCACTTTTCTCTCAAGCACTCTGAAAAGTGAAGATAAGAGGTTTTGTCCCAAAAACCGTCTCCACGTTCTCTTCGTTCCTTGTCGTATAAACCAAGGACCCCGTAACTACGACCAAACGATGTCGCAAACATCCATTTCTCCATCCAAACATCCATACAGTGTCGCAAACAATCCATTTTTCATTTTCTGAAGACGAAGTGTAGTCCAACGAAGTTGCTTACACTTTCCATTCGGAAGAAATTCTAGTCAATACGAGTTAATTTCATTTCATTCGTTTACTGAAATATCAAACCCTCGCTTTGAGTAAAATTCATACTACCTTATAGTGAGACCGTTTTTCCAACCTTCAAGGGAAATTTTCGTGTGTACAAATTGTGACAAAAATATGGCTTCATCTGGGTGAGCACATTACCTTCGAGCGCTCCGTGTTAACCATTTTTTCCCCACTAGGGACAACGGCTGTTTGTCTTTCTTCCTAGATGTTCTTCTGGTAAAAATTATAAGTTGAAATCAAAATATTATATCTTTTAGTTTGTAAAACTGAAATACCCAACATATTTCATTTAGATTCCAATGAACTGAAGCTCGAATGCTTCAGATCGAAAATAACATTAACCGTGATAAAAATTCAACTGGAGTTTTAAGCTGTAAACACTTATACGTGTTGTAGAATTTGTGTAAATCTACGTAGAAACTTTGTTTTAATCAATTTTATTTTCCTATGTATTACAAAAATTGGTTGCAATTTCTCTCGTACACCAGTTCTCTACATAGTCACTACCTGGGTTCTTATTATCCCTCACATTTTAGTTACACATTATTCCTTTTTTTCATTAGCGTCATGGTTCCACTGGATGAGCGACCTGTGTGGGTGTCGCGTAGCGCAAAGACGAATTGACGCCCAACAGCTTCGAAATTTGGCAGACGAGTTCTACACGATGGTTTCAAAGAGACTACGAAGTTTTTTTTTTCGAAATTCCATTTAGATTTTTTTAGATTACTTTTTAAAAATTTCTCAGTAACAGCCACGGAGCACAGAAACCCTGTCTGCCATTACGTATATCCTCGTGTCACTCGAGAACCACTTATCCGATTTACGTGATTCTCTTTCTAATTTATAGATATGTTCTCAGAAAATGTTTTAGTATGTATTTTGTTACGTTAGAAAACACAAATAGTAGGCAATGACGATATTAATGTGTGAAGTCGGAAAGAAAATCCATGTTCCAAGATATTTGCATAAACTACCTAAACATTTGGAGACGGGTGACAACAATGATGGCAATATTGTACGTCTCAAAGATATCTACAATAGAATCCGTGACTGCTCGTTTGTCTACAAGGGTTTATCTAAATTACTGAAAAATAATTTAAAAAAATAAACATAAATTACTTAAATTTAAGAGGATAATTCAAGTAGGTAAAAACAAGTCCTCATCAAATTAAGTGAACTCTATTTTTGTATTTAAGAAAGATGAAAACTGTTTTTAAATCGTAAAATTTCAACGAATAGTTTAGATTTTAGAGCGTTTTAGTTATACAAAACTCCGCCGCCGTGTGTTGCCTCGGATGAACTAAAGGTGCGGCACCTGAGGTGAGGTTTTCCACATGAAGCAAATATTCATTATTAAAAAAAAATTATATTACAACCAAACACCTCAATATTGAATGGCGTGCAATATTCCATCATCAAAAACAGAATTAATACAGACTTAGTATTTTCAATTATTCTAGAAGAGTTGAAGTGTAACGTAACAAAAACACACGTTCGAAAGGTTGCTAGAATGTAATAAAGAAATATGTAGTATGTAGTAAAGATGAAGATAACACGTCATGTTTTTTATTTTCCACAAATGTATCTTCATATCCTCATGTACAGTTGATTATTCTTGTCCTAATAGTTCTAGGTCGACTAGGGTTGAACCATTTCTCGCTTTTCTTTACAATTTTATTTTCATTGCCCGTTTACCTTCTTTAGACAAAAGACTCACCCTCTTTATTATTTCCTTTCGCGAGTTATGGGTAAAAATAACCCTTTTTCTCCTGTCGTTCTAAACACTTGCCACAAATGTAGTAAATTCATAAACCCATTGTGATGCTACTCTCGACCAGGAGAACTTCGATGAAGTCCAAGTTTACTATTAAGTTTATTATGTTTATCAACCTTAAAAACAAAATACTGGATAACCGTTGATTAGCACGCTCGTTACCAGTGATTAGTACTTGTTGACTGCCATATCTTCGTTTAGAATTACCAGTCTTTATATGTTGGGATATTCATAAGTTTGTGGTCAGGAATTTTTTTTAGAGATGGTTCAAGCTTCTCGCCAAATTTATTGATATTTATTTCTCCTCAAAATATTATACATTTTTTGTTGTTTTTATCGCACTGTCAATTTGTTAACAATTTTGAGTGAAGTATATTTGAAACAAAAAATCACAAAACAAATTTATTATTTATAATTTCGATGGTCGCTGAGGACCGTCAGCAACATGTCTGAATATGGATATGATCCATATTTTTTCGTAGAAATATAGAATGGCATGACTTGTGCTTTTGTGCGAGGTGAGAATGAGGACATTTGGATGGTCAAAGAGGCTTCTCTTCTCCTGTGGAGCGTGTCTTGCAACTCGACGCGTGCTCCCCTGACCCTTCTTCCCACATGAGTTTAACGAGTCTCCGGAATGATCTCATCTAAGACACATGGCCGCCTATAGCAAATTCGAGTAGCGGTTTCTGAACTGCTTTCTCCGAATATCGGAAGTTTTGTATGAAAAAATGTCGTTAGTATTTCTGATGACATTTAGTTGAAATGCAGAATTGATCAACCATCCACCACTGATTTTCTTTCAAATTATCTTTCATTAATTTTGTTGCACAAAACAATATTGCAAAGTATTCATACAAGTAATGGATGGATAGCCAGAGATATATAACCTGGGCTTAAATTCGTCGGTGGAATAATTCACTGAATTGTAGTACATGCGAGTATGTATTTAAATGAACTTATCTATTCACACGTGAAAAATATTACAGGAGAAACGACGTATGTGAAATATTAACTTCACGACAAAGGTGAATTATATAATTGTAAAATCATGCAAGTGTCGCCGAACTTGTCCTTGACAAAAGAATTCGAAGTGGTGAAGATTTTTACTTTGACCTACAACTATCGCAATTACGCTGAATTGGTTTTACACCGACTATTACTACGAGTACATTTATAGTATCGTCTGTTAGGTTTAAATATAAGTAAGAACAAATACAACAAAATAATGTAACAATTAACATTCGCCGCTACTTGCCAACTGGAGACGATATATGAATCCACAACATTGACGATAGTCTGCGTAACTGTATTTTGAGTTCGTTGCAATTGCAGTTCAAAGTTGACGCTAATCTATTTTATATTTATGCGGCATCGATGTCGTTTGCCATAGCGCACCCATTTATTCTTCTTATCTCTCTTGCGTGACAGTGCTTTCTCTAGTCTCTTTCCTATCTTCATGACGCATGAAAAATGTGGCTGCTCATCTACTTAGATACCAATGAAATACTTTAGAGTCGAAATTCTCTCATGCGAGGAATTGGCGACGTCCGGTCCAAATTGGGTTAACCACCCCTCCATGATTGTTGCCCGACTGTGCAAGTTACTGACGTTTTTATCCCAGATTTAAAAATATGAGTTCCGGTTTTATTGGGAAATTAACTATCAATTTATGTTAAATTGTACTGATATGTGAAAAGTTACCTAGTTACAATAATTTTAGAGTATTTTACAAACATTTACATTGGAGCGCCACAAAATGATGTATAGATCAAACGAACGGATCAAAAAAGTTAGGGAACCCCTGATAAAAACATTATTGTTCTAATATTTATTGTGAGATATTGAAAATAGAATAATATTTGAACCTTTCGTTGAGTCTGTGAGTTCCGTGGCGTCTGTTGGGAGGAGTGAGGTTTCCGCAGAGGGGAAAAGGCTTGCTCTGCGTAGGCGCGATCAGAACTTGGCGAAGCGTGGGGCCTAGCTATCACAGAGAATCTCATTATGTCCTCAGGCGCTTCTGGAGTCGCACGACCGAGTGGCGGAGAAGAGCTACGAACGTAGCGAGCAGACGGCGGCGACGACGATTGGACAGATCGCTGTGGCGCCGGAATTCAACGGCATGGCGGCTGATGCCATCCGTATGGTGGGGCTCCGCAAAAGCCCAAAGGAGCCTCTCGTGAGTACTTACCTCACTAGCATGTAAAGACATCCTTCGCATATGTGACCGACCTTACGCCGGACTGACAATTTTTCCCTTTTTTGGACAACGAAAGACGTTTATTCTTTCTTCTTAAATAGCATCATGATTCATAGCATAACACCCTCTTTCTAATAGCGATATTTGTAATCACATTTTTTAATTCGTTCTAGTGAAGTCTGGGGCATACCGTTCTTCGGAGGTCGATATCTCCTCACTGGAAATGAATTTTTTACTGCAAAGAAACTTCAAAACACTGCTCATTTTAAATCCTAAATTTCACCTCTTTACTTTCTCCTGGTCTCAGTGACTGAGTAAGTAAATTACCGAAAAACGCGTGTTGGTGTACTTTACGTCAGCCTCCCATTTTCACAATACAGAGATAGATATAAATAGAAGATTCTATGTATATCTATCTCTGTATCGTGAATAGCGCCCTCCGAAAACATTCTTTTTAATAGCGCCTGTCAACTTTCCGAAAACTCAGATTTTTAAGTTTGGACATATTTTGTTGTGTATATTTTTTTTGTCCTATAAAAAAAGTTAAGAATATATGTACATTCAAATTTATGGGTTAATATTGTTTTGAGTGACCGATTTGGAGACTCGTTAGAGGCCGAGACCTGGGACAGACCAACTCCCGCCTTGGTATTCACAGGGATGTAGTGCCAAGTGTGACAGTGTGGGAGCACTCGTGCCACAGCATTCCATAAAGAGTAGATTACTCTGCCTATTAGTTGCAGTAGTCCAGAAGTCTTTCTGTAATTTTAAATGTAAAAATGATCAGTTAAGGATGTATTAGCTTAAATTTATCAGATTATATAATTTGGATGAACCAGTCCAGAGGTGTAACTATTTTTTAAAGAAACCCCAAGAAGCCCCAAATTGAGGGTTGAAGCATTGCGCTTTAAAAGAACTATTGCAATAAAAATTGTGAACAGTCCATTATAAGGTTAACTGTCCATTATATAATTTAATTATTTTAGATAAAAAATATGGGTGTAAATAGTATAATATCTGTTTTTAATTAATTTTCAAAGATATTTGTTCGTACACAGTGGATTGATATCTTTAATTTAAAGAAGTGGTTGAGTGTTATTTGGTTAATTTTGTGAACAGATTAAAAAAAAAAGAAGCAATATCTCATTGTTTAAATTTCAAAATTATTGTAAATAAATTTAAAAAGAACTTAATATTTCATGATAAATTCTCTTTCATTATACTGGTGCACTAATGTTCATATTATATCATGATTTGGGATAAGGTACTTAGGTAAAACAATACCATCAAAAACAAGAATAAACAATTAAAATTATTAGCTTCATTAGTTGCTCTTGATTTGAGTGTTTAAATCACATCAATACTGAGCTAAAATGCAAATTAATAAATTAATAAATAAACAAATAAATAATAGTGCATTCTATAATCTATTAAAAATGAAATTTGTTAATATTCTGTAGATATTATAGCGAACAGCTACCAATTTTTGTTCTTATATTAGATGAGTGCATGTCATGATTTTGCTTCGGGAGGCAGAGATGTTAAACTGGTCACTGTCTTTCGACCTTTGATCAGAATTAGGCCCAATTTCACCAAATGTAGAATAATCGCGATTTCCTTAAACGTGATTAGGTAAATGGAATCGCGATTACATTTTATGCGTTTCACCAAGCAAAACTAATCGTCGATTAAGTTGCTCAATGTTTCTGAAGAATCTCTGGGTTGGTAGTAGTTTTACAGTGCATTATGGGTAATTTGAAGACAAATGACGGGAGGAAAACGCATCATGTTGCTCACTACCGCCACCTAAGGACACCATAGGCAGCAGCGGGCCTCCCTCGTGCCACTGAACATAACCTATAAACCGAGCTACGAGCAAACAAACAAAATGGACGCCATATTTCTCGCAGTTCTGAAGAAAATCGCGATTTGCGCTGGTAATCGAAGGGTCCCCGAACGTTTAAGCGTTAATCGCGATTTTCTCGTAAATCGAAGATGGTGGAACGCGCATTTTGATAATCACGATTTACTGCACAGAAAATCTCGTTTAAGACATTAAACGAACTTGGTGAAATTGGGCCTTAATGGGATGTCACCTTGCTTGCTTCCACAGAGTAAATTAGTTTTTTATCCTTCATGTGGTCATACACAGTTCTTAACTGCTTTTTGGGCAATCACATTATTTATTTGGTGAACAGAAGAAAACGTGATTCTTAGTAAAGTGTTAGTCATATTTTTCATCTGCATAAATTATTAATATCAAATAAAACAACCCTTTGTTAAAAACAAACATATATTTTTTCTGAACATAAGTCCTATATACTCACATGCTTTAACATGTCACGAGAGCTAACTGCTCTTAACATGTAAGATGATGTTGTGACCTGATGATGATCCACAAAAAAGATCAAAACATTATGTAATATTTTATCTCACTATGATCAGAAAAAATATGTCTGTTTTTAACTTAGTAAAGTGTATCAACTGGAGAGTGAAAGGTATAGACAAAAATCCATAGAAATTATAAAACTCACTGCATTGTATTGTTCTTTTGTTGCTTTCTTGGTATTATCGTATGGATTCTTTTTTATAATTAATATTGTTTGTTTGGTGTGATTTTCTGTTATGTATAATAGTAATTCCTTTTATGTAGGGTTTGACTGTACAAGTGGATGAACATGGACAATTAGTGATTGCAAGAGTACTTGGGGGTGGCATGATTGATCGCCAAGGACTGTTACACGCTGGTGATGTGATTTTGGAAGTGAATGGCACACATGTCTCAACGCCAGAAGAGTTGCAGAGTAAGATTGCTCAAGCAACTGATTCTGTGACTCTGAAAATTGGACCAGGATTTGAGGACACCACAGCACATGGGACAGGACAGGTAAAGAGACTTCCTCGGAAAGCTGCCGATGGTTCGAGTTTTGTGGTGAGTATATTGTTCAATATTTCCAGAGCCTTAAGAAACAAACCTTGGGGTGGTGGTGGTGGTGGTGGTGGTGATGATCTGGTAATTTATCTTATGAATAGTGTTTATTTTTGGATGAGTATATTTATTAGTATCCAAAATATTGCTTACATCTGTAGTAGTTTTTCTTTATATGCAAACAGAAGTATTTTAGTTCTGGTCAGGTTTCAATTCCAAATTATTTTAATTATCTCTACTAGTTTTCATATTTTAATAATTAACAATGTGTCTTGAATTGGTAATGCTTTCATGCTTTCTATTATTACTCTCATTTTCTGTTACCAGAAATACTAATTTTTGGTTGTGAATGTTTTTCTGTACATGTATTCCTTGGAATTTGTTAGATTTAGTGCATGATTATAGAAACATATATTGGTATTTCTCTAGGAAATGGTAATAGTTTATGTTGATAATTTGTAATATATGGGAAACATATTATATTGTGGAAAATATGAGATTAAGAAGAAATTCTATGGACTAATTACCCCAAAAGCATTTAATTTGAATAAGTGCTAAACAAAATTTTGATCCTTTTCTTTGTAAAATTTCTAACTGGATGTTACTGTAAAAATTTGTACTTATTAATACTAAATCTTTTACATGTCATTCACATTTTCTTTTATTGTTATTTTACAGTGCTACATGCGTGCTCTTTTTGAATATGAAACCAGTCAGGACAGTCTTTTACCATGCAAGGAGATAGGTCTTTCTTTCAGGCATGGCGATATTCTTCAGGTAAGGAATAAATGTGTATTTCTTAAAAAATAATAAATTAACTAAAATCTATCTACATTATTTAATACATTTCAATTTGAAAGATATGAAGGAAATAGGTAACCTTGTCTTTTCTGTAATAATCTTTTGTAGTAAAGTTTTTAGTTTCTTTTATTAGACTTATTTTACAAAATTGTTGTCTGACAATGTTTTACAAATAAAATATCTTTGATAGTAAAGTTTTTTGGAAATCTTTGTAAACACTTGCAACTTTTTTCAATTTAAATTCACTTCCATGATGACAAGTTATAGTTATTAGAGCCATTACAGGGATAGGGAGTCTCATCCTGCTTAAATTAAAATAATTTTTGCTTTTTAATTCCTCTTTCAAATTATAAAGAAGAGAAATGGAATGCTGCAATACAGCGTAATTTACTGACTGTATTTTTCAGTGATGGAAATGGGTTAGATTTGGGAATGATCAATTAAGTTATTTATAATCATATACGTACTTATTATTGTTTTTTATAATCATATATCTATACACAATCTTGGCACTTTTGGGTATATTTTGTGTTTATATTTCTGTTTATATCATGTTCATTTGTCCTGTTGTATGTTTATTGTTATAATTTGTTATTACTTGATCACCTGATGACGGCGTTAATCCATGTCNAAAAAAAAAAAAAAAAAAAAAAAGGTCATAAGTTTTTAACTATTTATTTAATAGTATTTCTGTATCTTCATCAGGATCTGGCCTTTTTTCTCAAGTTTTCCAGTGATTGTCTTGACCATAATCGATGGTGTGTAGTATCAAATTCAGCAGTGTAGGATCTCTCATATCAAAACTGTTAGTATAGCCAATCCTTCCTATTGCAGGAGTCTTCGTATAGCTTTAAATGCAAAATGAAATTAATAACATTTTCAGGCGGGCCCAAACTTCCTGAGCTCCCTTGCTAAGTGACATGAGCTATGATAAGAAATGAGAAAACAAATAAAACTGTCTAGTTTGATTCCTGTCCTAATTGTGATGATGTTGTTGCATGGCACAACCAACAAGTGGAAAAAGTGTGTCCAGAGTCAAATATTTGTATTTTAACTGATCCTGATAAATAAAACAGCAAGTAAATGGGTGAGAGGGCTGAATAAGCCAGAGTTTGAGAGTCATAGAATTGATCGTTCAATTTAAAGTAGTTTACATCTAAGCAAAATGAAACAACATTAACTGGTAGAGGGGAGAGGTGAAAGAGTCAAAAGTGTATTGTGAAAATGTTGTTCATTCCATTGTAGAATACTAGAAGATAGGTTTCTGATGTTTTACAATGTTAGTTTCTCATTATATTTAATTTTATGAATTAGATCAGATGTATTTTTCGAAGTGTGTAAAATAATTCATATATATATATATATATATATAAAACTGAATAATGGCTTAATATTTCATGTGCATCCTTTTCAGGTTGTAAACCAGAAGGACCCAAATTGGTGGCAAGCGAAGATTGTAGGCTCTAATGGACCAGCTGGACTTATCCCCTCACAAGAACTAGAAGAAAGGAGAAGGGCATTTGTCAGACCAGAGGCAGATTATGTTCATAAAATTAGTATTTGTGGTGCTCGAGTAAGTATAAATTGATGTTGTACATATTTGTGTGAAAAATCTGAACAATCAACATTTTACATATCTATCTTCAGATTTCTAAAAAGAAGAGGAAAACAATGTATCAAAGCAAGTCAAATAGTGAATTTGATAAAGCAGAGCTTCTTTTGTATGAGGAAGTAACTCGAATGCCACCATTTAAACGTCGAACTCTCGCGCTAATTGGATCTCAAGGTGTTGGACGGAGAACACTGAAGAATCGCTTAATAAACAGTGATCCAGAAAAGTTTGGAGGTGTTGTTCCATGTGAGTTGAGAGAAATTCATTTTTAAGATATATTATTAGTAATTAAGAGAAGTTGTATTTATTAAAATTGGATGCCTTAATTTGCAAGACATTTGTGCCTGTCATAAACATATCCTCTTATCACATTACTTTGGGTCTTAGCACTGTCAACAAATGAAATATTGAAAGACATGAATGATCTGTATGAAGATTTCCATACAAACTTTTTCTCTGATGCCCCTGAACCATCTCTTGTCTCACCTCCATTTCATCCAAATGTTTTATCACCTCTTCTCACACCCACATCTATTTCTGCTCCTAAAGTTAGTCATAACTTACACTCAAAAGTCTGGTTTTATATTGTGTATAGACAAATATATTTTGTATATAGTATAGTGTATTATATTGTATATAGTAAATTAGTTTATTGTCCTCCACATGGTCATATACAGTTTGTACTACTTTTTTGACAATAAAATTTATTTATAAATCCCTTTTAACTGAATATATGAAAATTATAAATAACTATTAGTGTCTCTTCAGTTTCCATAATGACCAGAATATTAAGTAGAACGATCTTTTACATTCTATGTCTTGAAGCTGCAGCAATTATAATTTATGTCATATAAAATACATGTATTGGAGTGAACCCACTGTTTTTGTATTAAATCAAGAAAAAAAGACAGAAATAAAGAACGTCAGAAAACTTTATAATCAACCATAATGATCATTTCCCTAAATATGAGACTTCTTCAAATGGTCTATGCATGTATCAATTTTGAAAACGATAGGTGAACCCAACCAGAGTTAAAATGCTCAGGAATATCAATAATAATTACTTAACAAAATTGTGAAGGAAACATTAACCTTGTGGACAGTGGTAAAATTACATCTCAGCTTCAGAACATCACAAATTTATTTAATTC
Source organism: Laupala kohalensis (assembly GCA_002313205.1). NCBI lineage: Eukaryota > Metazoa > Arthropoda > Insecta > Orthoptera > Trigonidiidae > Laupala > Laupala kohalensis. The sequence goes on along the minus strand of NNCF01125920.1, from coordinate 213,789 downwards.
ATGTTTCTTAGGAGAAGAGAAAATATTAATTAAATTACTCAAAAAAACTATTATTCATTTACTCATCTATAAGTCCACAAGTTTCCTGGCACATGTTAGTATTTATTCATAGTGTTTATCTCCAATTACGGCATAGAATTATGTTTTGAGGCCTTTGAACATAAGAGTGTTCAAACTTTCAGAACCATAAGATAAAAGGTACATCTCATGCTTCTCCACCATTGAACTTCTTCATTGAAATATTAATTTGGGAGATATTGTTCATTTAAAGTTGTAACCAAAGTTATAATGAATTTCAGTCTTTCATGGTGAAGCAATTTTATTTTAAAATTCATCCTCATGTCTAGAAAGGATTTCGATCTTAGTAAGAATTAGTATGGAATGTGGAAAAGATAACTCAAAACCTATTCACAAATATATTATCTTTAAGGTATACTAGTACCAAGCATCAAGGAGGTTTGGGTAGGAGAAGCATGTCATGATTTTGCCTTGGGAAGTAGAAAATATTATATTGACCACTGCCTTTCAATCTTTCAATTGAAATTGATAAGATGTTCCCTTTTTGCTTCAGGAGAGAAAATAAGTTTTTGTCTTTCATACGCAGTTTGTAACTGAATGAATAATACTAGATATTATATTTTGGAAAGTTACCATGAGCTCCCCAATGCAAAATCATGACATTTCCCATCCAAAACTTATTAATGTTTGTTACTGATATATCCTTAACCCAATCCCTATTCATAAATGTTTTATCTTTATCTTTTCCACATTCCATGCAATAATATCTGAAGACTGCATTGGGAACTACCATCAGAAAGATGACATTAAGCCATCCAGAAGCAAATTCATTTTCGCTAATTTACTGCTGCAAAACCATCAAGGGTTTTAAGCTTCATGTGAATCATCATTCCTGACTTCCTCTTTGTAACACATTTACATAGTTGGTAAAATGTACTAAATGATTAAATCAGTGCATTAATTTTCTTTGAATTTACTGATAAGAAAGTTACATTTTAACCCCATTCAGACCTTTGGTTTTCTGTTATTCTGAGGTATGTTAAGCAATGCTGTACTTGCTTTTGAAAGTTTAACACTTGGTTGTATTATTCCACTCTTGATCTTTAGGTAGGGTCCAGAAAAAATCGCTAGTTGTGATAAATGCAATTTTTCTGCAAAATTTCTGTGGATATCACATGGGAAAAACATGAAATATTTGCAAAATTAGTTCATATACAAAAATAAATGCATAATGGGGCATTAAATAAGAAAAAAACTAGTTGAAATTGGTGTTAATGACTTTAAAAATTTGTAAACAGTAATATACATGTAGATCAGATGCTCTGAAGACACACAAATGCCTTTTTCAACTTTAAATAATTACGTTCATAAAACAGTGCTGCAGGTGGAAAAGTGTGTTGTGTATCTCATTTTCCCATTGTTTTATCAATAGACAAGAGGTGTTTGGACACATTTTGTACTCATATAGTGATATCATTGGTACTGAATGGTATAACATTCATTTGGTTAAGTGTATGAATTAAGATGTTGATTCGGGGGTGTTGGCTTGTTAAATGGTAAATAAACAGGCATTTATATATTTTTTTCTTTACTGTCATTTGCATGTTTTGTTAGCTTTCAAATTAATCTTCATTTTTATGTTTGGGGAAAAAAAAGGAGTCAGATTCATTTGTTATTAAATGGATGAATAAATTTAAACGAAATTATGGATTTATTATATATTTCAGTATTCTGCAAACTGAAACTGAAACCTACACTATGAAACATAATTCTAAGTCTTCAAGGCAAAAAGGAAACAAAAATGTTAATTTCAAAATAATAGATGCAAATATTATAAAAACAGATGTTCATTTGACAAAACATGTATGCTATTTTTATGATCCCTATCTGTAGGATATCAAATTCCATTTTCTATTATTTTTCCATATTTTCAGATTGTAGTGATTTTATTAGATTTTTTATCTCCTAATGGTTTAATTTTGATAATTCCAAGGATGATGCTGTTAAATTTATAATGTAAATTTTTTTAGGATTAAGTGTGGTTTAATAATTTTGCTTTATGTAACTTATTGCTTGTCTAACTATCTTTGTATAACTAACTTATCTGTGTCTAACTATTTGAATGTTTTCCTATAAATTTTTTAATGATTGCTTTATATAGATACATCACGACCACCAAGGGTACTTGAGGAAAATGGACGAGGCTATTGGTTTATAGACCGTGAGTCTATGGATGATGATATTCGTGAACATCGATTCTTGGAGTATGGAGAACATAATGGCCATATTTATGGCACAAAACTGGATAGTATACGTGATGTAATAAGACAGGGAAAAATGTGTGTTTTGGATTGTAGTCCTGCGGTATGTCAATACTTTTAAGGTGTATTATGTGACGAGAATATATGCGTGCGTGTGTGTGTGTTTGGTGAATATTTCCTTCAAGTCACCAAGCATTTTTTCATACTTTGTCACATTTACTTTATTCATACTTTTTAACAAGGCATTTTAAAATTTATTTTCTTGAACTCTCATTATCCTGTTCCTCAATGATATTACCTGGATTTTATGGCCTTTTTTTTTCCAATAAATTATAAAAATTGTTGTTTAAAATCAGGGTTTTCCACAATTGTGAGCACCTTTATAGACCTTAACTGTAGCATTCATATGCATAATGAGCTGGTTCAAATAACAAACATCATAATGTCATTTTATGTTGCTTTTTGCGTACCAAAATCTTTTTGCAAATAGTACATTGGGCTTCTTACCCCTTCGGCTGGCTGCCACTGCGAGTCCGAATGCTTTTCTGCTTCTCGATCATATTTAGGAAACAATCTACATGGCTTTTATTCCGACAAGAAAGTGAGCGATAAGAAAGAGATAAGCAGCGCTGGCAGTACCCCACTACTGTGTACACGGCCATCCTCTCCACAGTAAGGCAGTTGATAGATTAGCATGCATACATAAATGCACGTGTATACAAAATGCCCAAATGGACAGCTGTGACTATCAAGTTAACCTTTGTGTTTTGTGATTGCTGCCACAGACATTTTTGTAGAACTCTTTGAGGCAAACAATGTATGTTTTGTCCTCCCCTCCTTGTTACAAAGCCACTCATTGTTATTACCTATCTCTAACTGTTTAGGCTGTGTAGGCAAATATCTCTGTCAAAAGATGGATTTTTTCTGACTTGATTCACTACTTTTCTATTATTTGTGTTTCCTAATGTTACAAAACATACTCTAAAACCTTTCTTGGGAATATACCTATGAATTAAAAAACAAATCTAGTAAATCAGACGAGTGGTTCAGATGTTTTAAGAACATTTACAGATGTACGCTGAATTTTTATAAATTATTTTTTGGGGACATTTTGGGTTTTGGGAAAGGTAAAAATCACATGCCTTCACTAGAAATAGAATTCTGGTTGAACCAGCTCTATCTTCTACTCATTGAGCCATCCTGAAAATTTAAGCTTCATAATAGTTCAGTCGTCAAGTATTGTCTTTCACAAAAATGAAGATCTTCACTCCTGATAGTATCTTTGTCATTCATCTGTATATTGATTGTATGTGATTTTGACCTACATGAGAGTCAAGAATTAAAATTTCATTACATACAGATACAGAAGGGAGGTAATCAACACCAAAAAGAAGCTCCCATTAATAATTTTGTTTGAAACATATTATATATTATTCTTTTGATTTATTAAATTATATTTTCCTTGATAAGTTTCGCATTTTATTTCAGGCTTTGAAGATTTTGCATAACTCATCAGAATTTATGCCGTATGTAATCTTCATTGCTGCTCCAGGAATGGAAATGTTAAAACATCTGTATGGAATGGGTTCATCTCGAAATCTTACTGTAAGCATTAGATTGAATCTTTTTTAGTTATTGACTCAATACTTTAAATTGTTCCCTACCCTGAAACACAGAAAACTTCTGAAATGTAGTCCTTACTGAATTCTTATTATTGATTTCACATTTTAACCAGTGGCTTGTAGATTTGATTCTTGAATGGAACTATGTCTTAATTTTTCCCTCTCTACTATCTACATTATTGTTACTAATTACTGTTGTTAATGCATTATTTATTATTTGAAGTAAAGTACCGAATGAGAAGGTGGGTAAATCTGCTTTTACTATTCTAAAATACATAAACCTGAGATCTGAGTCAATAAAGAATAAGATTGCCCCACTCACCCATCCTCTATTTTTTCCTTACTTCTTATGAATGAGCAATAAATATAAAGTTATCAAAGAGCAATTATTTGATTAATCTAAAATGTTACATTTTTCACTTTACCTGTAGCATAATTTTTGTGTTGTAGTCTTCTGCAACAAGTATTATTGATATCTGCGTTTTCCATGAGAAGCTGTGTTATTTGCTTTTCTGCAACATTTCAGAAATCAGGTTGTAACCTGATTCAGGTTCAGCACAATACATTGTGTCACTTGAAGAAAGCCATATGATGGCTGTAATCTTTTTGAAAAAACAAATTGGTATGGTACCACCTGAACAACAGAGTTAATATCACAATATATTCTGCTATTTACTGAATATTATGATGCTGCCAGGTTCCACTAGGACTTAAAAAAATAAATTAAAATTAAAGTTTTTCCAGTGTAGCTGAATATGTAGGTTGGATTTAAAAAAATTCAAATTGTAATTAAAAAATAAAACAAATTTTTAAGACCTTTCATAATTGGTGAAAAGTTAATTGTTTTTCAATATTTGTTGATGCATGAAAGTAGTAAAGAAAATTAAATTTCTGTTGCAAGCTCCAATCTATGTTTACTTACCATTGATTACTTTCTGTTAGATGTGTTCTGAATTTATTCCTGATTTATGTGTAGTGTTTTTAACTGCATTTTGTGAATAAGTAACAATTCTTATGTTTGTAGTTTGATAGAAAATATTGCAAATAATGTGCATTCATTTTTACCTTTCTTCAATGCATTTGTGTACCCATATTATTTCCTAGTATTATTATTTACCTGAAACTTTTTTATTTTTATAATTTTCGTGTGTGTACTATGTGATGCCTTATATACCAGCATGTTGTGTAATGAGAATGCATTGTGCTTAGTTTGACCGAGCCAGTTCCATCAGGTACAGCTCCCGACGTGCCCGTACCCTAGAAAGTCTTGCATCACTATATGAGGTAAGCTACATATTGTTTGTCAATTATCTTTCTGAGATAAATAGTATTTGTGGCAAAATACTTCTCTCCCTCTCTCTTTCTTTCCACTTATATGGCAAAATATCTTTTTGAAGTAATATAGTCATAATAAATTTTATAACAAAATATTGTATTTCTAAATAATATATAAAAGTGCAAATGACTAACAATTGTTGATTAAAATTTGTGAAAAATGTTAATAATGTGTATCGTCATATTCTAAATGAATGATCAATTTACAGAGAAGCTTTATTAAGCAATTATTGTGGCATTTGTACAATATTTAAAGTTTCTTATTTCATAAATATCGAATTTTATGTTGTATACATTTCAAAGTTTGTCATTTTAATCTATATTTTATTGTGGTCACTGCTGTTCTTCAACATTAGTCCAATTTCATTCACTTCAAAATATTCAGCTATATTTATCTTGTTTGTATGAAACTATTAAAACTTTTTAAATTTTGTTGTCTCAGGAGGAAGATCTCCGGCAAACTGTGGAAGAAAGTGCTGCCTTACAACGTGCATATCAGAAATACATTGACTTAACCATCACCAATGAAGATTTTGATGTAACATTTAGGAAAGTTGTTGAAGCCTTGGATGCTCTCAGCACAGAACACCAGTGGGTTCCTGTAAATTGGGTGTACTAGTATTTCATTAACAGGATTACCAGTTTCAATACCATGGTGTGTGATGGGTTAGTGAAACACTGAAGAACAGAACAACAATTTTAAACATTGTGCCTCATATCTTTGTGTTTTGATTTGAGCTTAAAAATGTAATAGAAATGGGTAGGTCTGAGATTCCTTGTTCAGGCAAGTAGTGCTAAATTTGTGTGGGTCTGGCACACCAGCCAGGAGTATGTAGTATATGGCACAGTCCGAACATGAATCTGAATGAAGAAGGGGAGCTGTTTGCATGATGTGTGCATCAAATCATCGTGTTCAGCCTATTAAATTAGTTATACCAGTTGCTTTTTAAGAGAAACAATACTGTACATTTTATAAAAATTATATATTTTTTATTATTTCCTTAAAACTTCTTATTGAATAACATGTCAACAAATCGCTTTGCAATCAGTCGATGAAATAATCTTGATGATAATAAAATATATGTGTGAGCTTGTCGGTTTTCAGGTTTCTCACCCAATTACAGTGTAGTGTTCCTTGGTATTAACCTTCAAGATATTACTAGGGGTTGCTGAGAAACTTTTCTTGTGCTATTAAAGTGACATTTGTAATTCCATGATTAATTTCACATAACATAAAATTGTTGTGGGACGGGACATTAGCATATGAATATTCACGTCTGACAGTCCTAGGATAGGCCACACACATCTATCCACTCTCATTCCTTGCCCTGTTGAAAAGTGTCATTCCATAGAGAAGAGGTGCTGTTAACAATGTGTCCTAATCATCCTTTAGTCCATGTCTCCATGCAGGTTCCAATTAAATTGCAGCCTCTGTGCACATACTTGAGAAGAAAATTAAACTAAACTAAAATAATGTTTCTTTGTATTTTATTAACAAGAAAATGATACTGCTAACAAATTCTCTCAATTCTTACTACATAGTCATTCCATGTCAAATCAACAAAAAAAAGGAGGTTTAGGAGGCATATATTTTATCTTCTTTTTTTTTTCTTGATCCCTTACACATGCAAATATACTCACAAAAAATTTTCATCAATATTGGTTGGTGAACAATGAAGGTATAATTTAATTTTAAAGAAAACACATTTAGTTTTCTCCATCCAATTGACAAAAAACTGCAAAATTTCTAAAACTTTCAAAATGCTGTAAAATTTTAACAATTTCAGATAGAGAAAACAAAATGTTTTTTTTACTTTAATCCGTAAAAGAAACAAACATACCATGTTTCACCAAAATCTGAGTTCATGAATGTCATGGTTTGGTTGTACTGACATAGAATAACCCTACAACAATTTAGAGAAGTAATAGTTCTTATTGGAATATTTGAACTATGAAAAGAATCAACAATTGGAAACAATCACTAGCTATCCTAGAGTAGTAAAAATGAACTATTATTGCTTTAGGATTGATACTACCAGCAATTCCCATTTCAGTTCCATTCATTTCCTTTCTATTCACTCACTCATTCAATTCCATTCTGCTGGATCATACTGTTTACTAGTACCAAGGGATACACTTGTCTGAATAACACTTGGATTCACATGCATCAATACCACAACACATATGGGTCTGCAGACAAGCATCCATCTAGACCTACTCATCTCTATTAAGTGAGAACCATTGCAACTATTGAGTATTTTGTGAGGAATTTTGTGTTGTGTATTTGCACTGAGAGTATGTAAATTTATCTAGAAACCAACATATAATAGTCCTCATCAAAAAGAGTTTTTATATCTACATTTCTGTAAGGAATGAATCTATGGAGTAATCAAACTATCCACAAAATTGATATCTCTACATAAGTTGTTATTCATTGAAAGATTCTATTCAACAAGATCCTTAATTTGGATTTCATTTCATTGTGATGCCCTAATCTATGTCCTTCATTCTTCATTTATCCTCACGACAGTATTAGTGTCAGTCATTGTATATGTGAAATGAAAATAAGTGTATTATCACTTTTTTGCAAAAGAGAAATTGAAATACACCATTCTAACCGTCCAAGTGTTCAGGGATTCATAGGAGCATAAGTGATTTTGTAAGTAATTAGTATGTTTGTAAGTAAAGATATGTATAGCAGTGATTCCACTATGTATTCCAGATTAGAGCCAGTTATACCAAAATTATTCATTTTGGTAAGAAAATATATATGTAAGATTTATTTGTTAATATTTTCATGTTTTGTTTGATAACATTTATATCATACTTGTCTCCAAGAAATATATTTGAGTGAATTGTAAAATGTTTAGAAACTTTCAGTGTTGGAGATGATTTAAGTTGACCAAATAAACTATTCTTTTTTTTTTCCTTCAATATTTTTGGTTGCCATCTTGTTCATGATATTTAGCGACTTAATATTTGCCTATTTACATTTGATGGAGAGTGGTCCGCTTCAGTTCATCATTTAGGTTCTCCTCTGAGTATCCCATGCAGTACAAACAAATAATGTATAAATGGTGTCGTCATTTTCTTCACCATAAAATTCACATTTTAAGTCATCTTTTCTTTTCAATCTATACAAATATGACTTTAAGCTGCTGTGTCTGGAGAATACATGTGAGGGGTAGAAATTTACCTCTCCGTGACTTCCATTCCATTTGATAATAAAATATATCTTTACAAACACTGAACCACGGTTTAATGCCTCTGTTTAGTTCATCTGATGATTCCATCTCACTTTCCCTGCCAATCTGTTAAGAGTCTTCTGTGACTGCTTTTTGATGACATCAAGCTCAAGGGTACTTCATTTCAGGATTCAGCGACTGGCTGGAGAGAAATGGGAAGTGCTGATTTCGTGGCCCTTGTCCCCTATAAACCAACATCTATCAACCCATCACATTTAAAAAAATTTAAAAATCTGTAATAAATAATTTTAAGTGGTAAAAGGGTTGGCTGTTTATACAAAAATAAACCATTTCTTTATTTAGTAAAATATTTTATTACACACCAAACTCATTAGAACTTTATAAAGAAGTTACAACATTAATTTGTAACAGGAAAAATAAATTAACATCGAATCTTTCTGACCTTTTGATTGATGAAATCTCTTAAAATTCTATCTGTATCTATGGAATTTATGTACCTCATTTTGTATAGCCAATATTGCCAAGTCACTCAGATGAGATAGTCGACTGTAAATAGTTCTGAATTAGTTTTAGTTTTGAAAAACTTTTTTCCCCTCACTAGCAACAGAAACTGGAATGGTGAGTAGGAACCTTAAACTAACAAATGTGTTAGGGAAAGTGTCAACATAAGAATTTACTGTTAGAAAAGTCAATGTCTATTCAGGGATACTCTTTAGGCAGTGTAAAAACTAGGAATAGGAGTGAATCCAATGACTCATCCCCATCCATGTTACTCTCCTCCTCTTTGTCAGTCAAAAGTTACTGCAGGATTTTTGTCACAATTTAAATATATCCAGGAGTGAAAAGACTTCCTTGATATGAAAACACTAATTCTAGAAAAATAGCAACTTGTAGGAAAAAATGAAAACAGATTCTACAATCAATTTTTCAGTAAATCTCATCTTTCTAATCATATTATAGACCGTGTGACTTATTGTAGACTACATGGGACTACCAATCGCAACAAAGGAGCAAAATATATTCTTAAAAGACTTATTTCCTTGAATAAATATTAAGCATCGTCTGTTATATAGTTCTTCTCTGTATGGAATTCTTGATGTTATATTATCATTTTTATTATTATCTCTTTGGACATTATCCAAAGAGATGGATAAATCGGCGAAACAGGAAGACCCTTACCCGTGCGATTAAAAGCACCAAAAAGTCGTAAGCCAGGCAGAAACCTCTGGGCAACAGACCCTTGCGTTGATTTAATTAAATTAGAACTCACCAATTGTCCAATATTTGTTTCACCACATTTTTCTAACCAGGCTTCCTGCTACCAAGAGTGATTGTTTTTTTCGATCCCCTCACAATCCACATCGCACTATTAATTGTATTAGTTTTTCCAAAATAATAGTTTAATACCAGTTTCATAGTTAATTGTAATTTTAGTAAGTTTTACCTCACATATTACCTTCACGAAAAGAACGAACACTCAGCATTCAGTGAATTGAGGCAGCCCAGTTGGCGGAGTGTGATCGTCACTATCTTGCGAACACCCCTCTCCACACGTGTGGAAAGATCTCCCTTCCACTCGTAGGCTACTTCGCCTATGACCCAGCCACGGTATCGTGAAGTCGACAGCTGCCTAGGGTGATTTTTAATTCTCTTAGGGACTATCAACTTCAGGCGTTTGGATGATATATCGGTCTCCGTATAAAACATGAAATTTGGTATAGCTCACAGGCCAACGGTCACCCGTACGTAGAAAGAAGTTTCGTTACCTGTAACATAGAAAGAAAAAAGCCCGCACTATCACGTTGCATTTTGCCCAACCATTACAATCTCCTTAATTTCTTTCTCCCGTTTTCCCTTATATAGCTTAGAAACTGCCCCAAAGATTCCACTACAGACATTCTATTGTCACACATTCTATTAATTAACAGGATGTGAATCCAATCTTCTTCCTGCTCAACACATATTGGACAAATTGAATCTAGATTATTTCTTAATTTTCGTAATTTCCATCCCTCTAGTCGAAACCACCCGTAACCTGATCGCGTCCTCGATTTCAGTGTGTTTATGTATGGTTCGCGTCCCCAGTGACCTGCTACAACTGTTTGAACTATGAGTGACCATTTTTCTAACATGCTCATTTCAATTTCTAGTCTGTACGCTTCATATAATTTTGTATTACCTTGCTATCACTATTCTCAGGTAGCTGCCATAGGTATTCCAGCACTAAATTACAGATAATTTCCCTAATTTGCCTACTCCATTTACCATTTCCATTATTATGATACGATTCCCTAACAATAGCTTTTTTTGTCCCCTCCCTAATCGATAGCCAGTATTTTATTGCTCTGAATTTCAGTGTAAATTCAACCGGCACCTGGCCAAATTCCCAGAAAATATCACTGTTACCAGTGTCTTTTGCAAGACCAATTATATTTTTGAGATATGTATTTGGGAGAGAATTGAACATGGTATTTTCTCCTTTCCCCCATACTTCTGCCCCGTACGCTATTCCGGGTACCAAGATTGAATTGAACATTCTGTCTGCAAGATTTGGCGCTATTTCCGGTACCGTTGCTTTACTTCGCATGGTACTACTTAATATGTACAAGCCTTCGCGTTTTTGTGTCTGGTCCACGATACATCCAAAGTTATAGTTACACCTAAATATGTGTATTCTTTCACATTTTCCAGCGTTTCTCCCCCATAAGACCACTTTTCATTTAATCCCAGCCATTTTTGAAAATCAAATTTTTTGTCTTCTTAATGTTTACATTAAGCTGCATTTCGGCACAGAATATTTCAAGCGTGTTTAGATTATACTGTAGTCCTATTTGAGTTTTTGAAAGGATAACTAGATCATCAGCGAATAATAATCCTGGTATTGGTCTATAGTTTTCTCCTATTGTAGGAGCATCCGAATTAATATTATGTAGCTTATCTATGAATTTATCTATGAATAATATGAAAAGAAGTGGAGAAAACACACAACCCTGCTTGACCCCTTGATTCACTGAGAAAATATTTGTGACGGTGCCATCATAAAGACGGACACATGCACTCTCAGCACTATATATGGATTTTAACATAGTGATAAATTTAGTCGATACGCCCTTTTCTCGTAATGGAGTCCAAAGTATGTCCTATGTACCGTATCAAAAGCTTTTTTGAAATTGACATAAGCGCAATATAGTTTTCCTCTTTTAACGGCTGTTGCCCGTTCCGCAAGAGAGATAAGAATAAAAATATTGTCTATTGTGCTATTATTTGTTCTGAATCCTGCTTGTAAAATCGATAGCTTTTCTTCATTCTCAGCCCATCTTTTCAGCCTACTACACAGTATTTTATAAAAAACTTTTACTACAACATTGATGAGTGAAATTCCTCTATAGTTAGTGGTGTCATACATTGCCTTTGTTTTTATATATTGGAAAAATTATTTGTGTGTTCCAGATTATAGGGAATATGCTCATTGTATACATGTAGTTAAAGATATCACAAAGAACAGGAGTAATTTCGTGGCTTAATGTCACTGGCTTTTCATGAGAAACATGAGTCTTGCGCTTTTCATGAGAAACATGCAACATTATTTATTCGAGAAGAGAATGCTAATCTGCATAAATCTCAAAGGCATGTTCTTGCAAATAGTATTGGTATTGGTCGTGCATTGTTATGATTCGATCGTTACCAAGAAATCAAAACCAATAAGTGCATCGCTAGACAGTTGGCGGCGAAAAGCGAAGTAACCTAATTCTGCTGAATTTCCCTTTATATAAACTTCAAAATATTAAGAAGAATATTAAAATACATATTTCTGATAGAATAAGGTGGTTCCGAGATTTTATTAATATCTTGTGGTATTATTGGGGAGCCCTAAAGCCTCCCTAAAAAACCCTCGTGGTGACAACGTATCGAAATTCAGACCTCTAAAGTATTTTTAAGAAGTAGCGCAGAAATGACATTCACGTTCTTATAAATTTTATGGAGATTTAATTATTTTCATGGTATCGACTGAAACATACTGAACTTGTCAAGCGCCTTCTGATGTCTTGTTTCGTGGCTTGGCAAAACCATTGTTGACTCACTTGTGAACTGAGGTTACGTGAGCTGTGTTTCGCTTACTCAGTAAGAACTGTTGGTTTGCATTGCTCATATCGTCTATAGAGGTGCGTGGTCGTTTGTACGCGTAAAGTATCTGTTATAAGAATATTTTAAACTTGTTCGTGTTGCAAGACTACCTAATATGGATCGTTTTGTTATCAAACGAAGAAAGATGGATTCTTCACTGCTGGCGCAAACTCAAGAGCTTACTGATACTCTAAGTACAGAAGGAGAGCATTTCACTTCGTCTGCGCAGGTTAGTGAAACCAGACCTATTGAACGTTCATTGCTTGGTTCATAACTCTTGGCATAGACGAATGCTTAGAATTAACGACCATACTACATACGAACTCTTGTTCAAACGTAGGATACCTCCGAAAAATTACATGTTCCCCATATCTGTGCATGTAAAGAAAGGTCGTGAGGAACAAAGACAAGTAAACACTAGTTACTTTGATAAATATCCTTGGCTAGTTTTCTCCGAGAAAGAACAAGGTCTTTTTGTGAGTACTGTGCCATATTTTGTTTTCAAATTTTAGGAGGTGGCCAAAAAACAGTACCTCCCGATAAGTTAGTACGCGAACCTCTGCAAACGTACGCTAACACTTTCTGGAAAAGACAGATTAAAAAAAAATGCATCCTCGAACTATCTCAAAAAATGCAGACATAGACGGAAGCACATTTATTTCCACGTACGAAAAACCTGAACACGAAGTAACAAATCGTTTGAGTGAAACCAGAAGAGCCCAGGTGGTGGATAATAGATCTCGTTATACCAATTGTAAAGACTATATTATTGCATGGACGCCAAAATATCCCGTTTAAAGGATATAGGGATGATGGTAGTCTTTCTGAAATTGAGAATAAATTTTGGAAAATGACGGAAATTATCGTCCTCTATTACGATTTAGAGTTGATAGTGGTGATAATCAGTTGGAGTACCACATACGATCTGCAAAATTAAAAGCTACTTATATAAGTATAACTACTGCCAACGAACGTATTAATATATCTGGAGAAGAAATTTTGTCAGAAATTTAAAGCAGGGTATCTGAATCCATGTATTATAGTATTATTTTTGATATAACCATTGATGTGTCCCTTACTTCACAGCTATGTTTAGTTCTGCTCTAAGTTCTTAATAATCATATGCAAGAGGATTTTGTTGGGTTTATTGATATTTGTGGTGTACGTACCATAAAACTGAAAAGCGCGCGCAGTGAGAGTGCACTGTCGGAAGAAGACACAGCGAGTATCGATCCGGTCGCAGCAGAAGGAATGAACGCCCTTGCCGTCTCGCCTCACAGCGGGCCAATGGCGGGCTACCCCTGCTACCTTCCTACCCGCAGCCGGAGGTGTGGTACCGGCCGATTGCGCCCTTATATGTGGGGCACGGAGCGGCAAGAGGCAGACGGGGATTGAGATTTGGAACCAACGCAACTTCTACTACGCCGCAACCACAACGACAAGGCACCACTCTACACAGGAATACTACGCCAATGGATACCGGACCAACACTACGAGGGATATGTGCACGACTGACAATTCAACAGCAACTCTACTGGATTTTAGACTAAGGAAGACTATATTCAACGAGGGACTGGGTACATTTCTCGATAACTCTTGTATTGAAGTAATCATTAATGAATCATTGTTTTATTACCTACAATAACACCGATTAATTTGTTATTTTCTATATATCAAATTAACTGGTGACGAAGATTATGGGAGAATTAACGCAATTAATTTTGACGATGCAACGACCACAGTAACTTCTGATGGAAACTAACAAAATCTTACATTTATTCATTTTATTAATACAAAATCAGCCCAGTATCTCGGCTAAAGGACCATAGTCTGCTTGTCACTGTATTAGGTCATTATCTCTTTTTTTATGTTTGTCTCGTCTTGTCGAATCATTGTCAATATATGTCTCGCCATCTTGAGTGTCTCAATATTTCTTCTTCCATGCGCTGTTCCTATGTTCCGGTGATATTTAATTTTCTCGTATATTTTGTTACCTCAGGACACACTACCTTTACCCTAAGCTATCGGCTGTCAAACGTTTGGCGATCGTAGCGACGTTCCTGGCCTTAACCTTGTGGAGGTAGTGGAACATCTACTTTCTCATTTTACAGGCTTCCCGTATTGTTAAAATTTTAGTAACGTATTCCTGAAATTCTTCATAGATTTTCTTTTCACTTGATGTATTCTTCCCATTGTATCCCGTATATCTCCCGCTGCCTTAACTGAGCGTACCGGTCTGCCAGCTCCTCATCAGTAATAGAACAATCATATACATGTTGGACATCCTCCACCCCTTGCCGCCATATGCACATCCCAACATCCCTTAGATGCTTATTGACCCAGTAACTATTAACATTTCCATGGCCTGTTAATATTTCGCATAGTGCTTGTGTTGGCTTAAACAACTTCCTGTTTTTAATACTATAATTAATTCTTGGAATAAACTTGTACGTTATCCTTCCTTCCTTTGCTACTGCCCAGCGGATATTCCAACATTTCATCAGTTCATTGCCTATTTTTTTCTTCCAAACTTTGGTCGTTACTGATACCATATCTCTTGGGTATCTACCCTTACAGTTTTCCCTTGTCGCACCCCATATCGTAACATATGTTGACCTTAAGATCTATGGGCAATAATCCTATTAAAACCTGAAGAGCGCGCGTTGAAACACTTTTGTAAGTTTTACTCCTATACTAATTTTATCACTTTTTGTCCTATATTCATTATCTGTTTGGTGAATGTAATCGAGGATCAACCCCCCCAAGTATTTGACCTCTGACTTCAAAGTTAACCTCCAATCCTCTCCTTTTATAATTAGTTCTCTTCTATATTTCCCATGTTGCTTGAACCTAGTACTAGACCTTCCGATTTTGTCTGGGTTACTAATAACTGGACAGTTGTGATAGCTCTCTGAAATGTTGTCAACTCTTTTTGACTTTCTGTCTCCAATTCTCGACGACTATTTCCCTCAATGAGTAGGGCCACGTCATCAGCATAAGCAATAATGCTTATCCCACTTGTATCTATAGCCTCTAGTACCATGTTCAGAACCACATTCCTGAAAACTGAATCTGTATGACTACCTAGAGGTCAGCCCTGAGTGACACAGCAGGTAATCCTATCCCATCCTATTTCTAGCATCACGAACCAGTCTGAGAGGTAGGATATAATTTCCATTAATAAACCCTGTAAAGTGTCCTTCCGTTCCAACAGTTCAAGTATTACTTGCCATTTCACGCTGTCAATAGCTCCCTCAATGTCTATAAAGGCGATTAGCGCATTTTTTAGTTCTATTTTTAAGCCACCTCAGAAGTTCATGTACATCCTGTTCTGTGCATCGGCCTTCTTCAAAATCACATTGATTTTTATTCATCTTGTTTCGTAATTCCCTTTTTAATCTGTTCGCAATTATCTGGTATAACAATTTTCCCAGGACTAGTAGGAGCGTAATTGGTAATTGGACTTGCTTAGTTATACATTTCTATTTCCCGGTTTAAGGAATAGTCTGAGCAATCCCACTTTCCAGTTCCTATGGAAATAACCATATCTATAACACAGTTTCATGATGTCTATAATCTCTTTCCTCTAATAGCCCATTTGTAGGATCATGTCTGGTGTGATGCAGTCGAAGCCTGAGCTTTTATACACTTAAATTGTTTCCATTCTGTACGTCCATCTTCATTCATTTCAACGGAGTCCATTTGGCTTAGTTCTAAAATCTCATCTCCCTTTAGTATTTCCTCTATCATTCTGTGCCCTGTGTCATTCCAGCATGTAGTGAACGCTTGTTCTGTCTTTAGTGTCCTCCATATTGTCTGACTTTTAATTTTACCACGTCCTATTACATATGGTATGTCCCATAAATTATTATCTAAAATTTCCTCGATTCGTTTCGCCCAATCTTTTCTTTTTCCGTATTAACGCTTTATATTCTTTCAAAAAATCCCGATACTGTTTCTGTCTATGTAGTCAGTTGATCCTCGTGTTTCTCATTTGTATGCGTGCCGTAATTTATTACGTTGTCTCTTCTTTTGGGTGATTTCCTTATCCCACCATGGCAGCCCCCGACGATATCCACATGTCACTTTTGAACAAAGATGTTCAACTCGTTTTAATATGTCCTCCTTCATTCATCTATATTTTACTACCCCTATTTTTTCTGTTCGGCAGACAAACATTGTGTCGCCGTGTTCTCTCTTCTTATATTTATCCCAGTCTACCTTTCTATAGTTTAATTTAGTTTCTGTACTTGTTTCCCCTCCTGTCACTGTCTCAATATTGTAAAGAATCGTCTTATGGTTGCTTTTAATGGTGTCGTTCGTTCGCTACATTGTTGCTGTAGTTTTAGTTCTTCTTGTCTGCATTGTTATGTCTATAATAAAAGTCCCATTAACAGTTTCATATGTAGGCATTCCGTAGAGATTGCTGATTGTTAAAACCTTTGCTAAAAACTGTCTTCCCAAAATTTTCCCTCATTGATTATCTATTATGCCTCCCCACAAGTCGGACCGGGCATTCACGTTACCTCCTGAATAAATTTCTTCTCCCTTAAATCGTTCCAAAACTTCTTTCACCATACGAAAGATGCGTCTTTGTTTTGCTCCAAACTGTACGTAAGGATTAACCAACATAACCGAAGTGTGCCCCTTTACAATACGTATAACTTGAAGATTTTTTGTTGAATACTCTTTGAACTCTAGTACATCTATATGTGAGTTACAGATAAGCACTGCTTCCCGTCCTCCAGTTTCGTGTATGGCATTTATTCGTATAGGAATATTTCGTAGTTTTCCATATTGTAGGCATGGTTCCTGTAATAGGCATACATCTAGTTCAGTCTCTTCAATGTACTGTAGTAACTCTGCTGTCCCTATTATACCTCCCAGTATATTCTTCTGTAATATCTTAACTTCCATATTGTGTTTTAGTATATTCAATATTTTAATGTATTCCTGGAATTCCCTATTCCATACATTATAATTATGTGACCTGTTTTCACGTTTGAAATTGACGCATATCTCATCTTCAGATCGACATTGTTTGTACTCTTGACCTACTTCGCCCCACTTTCCGCATGTTGGCGCTTTGTCCCGACAATTCTTTGCTTGATGGCCGTATCTTTAACATTGATAGCACTATATTCTTGTACTTTATAAGCTTGTAGTCCCACATATTTTCCCCTCTATTCATTATTTCTTTGTACAATTGCATATCCAATTCTAGAACCCAATAGTGCGTTCGCCAATCCTTCTTCCCAATCTTTTTTATCACTTTCATGTTCTCTTTCTCTCGTATACCGTTTTGTTGCATCAGTTGCTAAAATTCACCTTCGTCTTTTTGCACTACACTATACAATTCAACCTTTGGTTTTGGTCGCACCAAAGATTCTTGCTTGAAGTCTTCATATGTGCCAATTATTTGTCTCATGTTCATTAAAGCTACGTCATCTTCCACACGCATTATTATCGTATCTTCCCTCGTTACTCTGCAGCCCTCCATATTCAATACTCGGTTCTTTTTCCTCAGTAAATTTGTAAACCTTTCCCCTGTGTTCATTGATTGATCAACTTTTCCTTTACCAATCACTACTAAGCGTTCCCTTTTTTCGATGATCCTCGAACTACATCTGCAAACGTTCCTGCTTGCTCCTCCGCTTGCGGATTAATTCTGGTTGACGATTCTCCCAAATTGTTCCCGGCAATTCCTCCATTTTTCCGTATTCTGTTCTATTTGTTCTCTTAGTCCACTCAACTTATGTAATATTTCTGTATTTTACGCCACCTTTGTAGAAACCAGATCTTTGTCGGTTAATATTTACAGCTTTTGTGCTGCCTTCTCTTCCCATTTTCTCTACCCTTCCTTTATTGTTCACTAGAATATTGCATCTACATGACCCTTACTAAACTTTCCACCAAGCTTGTCAAATAGTTTTTGTCTAGAACTTGTGCCCATTTGTCCTGTTCTAGCACCTGTAATTTCTTTTTCAGTATTTCATTTTCCTTTCTCACACTTTTAGCCATTCGCCATATCTTTTTCACATCAGTTCGGATATGCTGCTGTATCTTAACCGATATGCACTTAAATTTCTTATCCTCGAAAAGTAACTGCAACGTTTCATATACCTGTCGGCGACTCTTCCCTTGGCGTCCTTGATACTGTCCCTTTTTATGTTTTCTTGACTGTGTCTCCATATCTAGTGGTCAGCTATAGTCGTACTATAATCACTATTTGACTAAGTGCTACTCTCATGAGGGATTGCCTTACCACTTACTTTGTTCTGTCCCTTCACTGATCTGCGGAAACCCTCCATTATTGCCTAGATACTTTGAATTATTGTATGAATCCTATTGTTATGATATAGTCTTTCACCTATTTTTCCTCTCACTTGCATTCACGCATATTACTAGTGCATTTACAACGTTTTGCTAATATGTGGTGAGGCGTTGACACCTACCAGAAATGGTTTCACACGCAATAGGGCAAGATGTTCCAAACTTTAAGCTGTATCAGGGGAGTATGATGGATTACCGTGCTTGTGGCCGGTAGTGCACAAACAAGCGGCAAGTAATGATTTCTTACCATGTAGTATCGTACTATACTTCTTTTCACGACACAGCTTCTCCCCGCTACTAATCTTTCTTGGAACAGGAAAGTGGCTTTTTACTGTGCAGGCATATTCAATACCTGTTTATTAGCGATTCTCTGAAATGGTTTCTCACCACCGTTCAATGAGGCTTTTAACGAGAAATGGTTTTCCACAGGGTCGTAAGAAGGGTATCTGTAGTCCCTTGGTATGTGTGGTATGCTAGGGAAGGTCTGAAAGTCCTCTATCTTTTGACACGTGTCTCAGTTCAAACGGCTTATCCGTCCATCTGCTTTACTCCCAAATATAAAATTTAACGTGTCTCTGTGAATTACTTAGACCCTATATACCTCACAGTGACCAATCACACATGCACGCTGTGGCTTTGTCCCCTACACTTACCTACAAAGTTTGGTGCACGTGATTTTTATATTTTGTTCTCCAAAGACAAAAGTCAATCTGCACTTACGAAGTTCCGTGCTCCACTCGTGGCAGCGCTGTGTTCGTATTCTTACATACGTTTCTGTTACATTCGATACACTCTATACTTTGTGTATCTTGCGTATTATGTCGTATGTAGAGTATCGTTTACTTAACTAACAATATATATTCCCTGGCGCTTAAGAAACTATTCACTTTCTCAAAAATCCTACAACAATTGTCCCATAAGCGTCTTCTAGATTTTATATCAAAAAATAACATTTTCTCTGACGATCAACACGGTTTTATGAAATCCTTTTCCACTACAAGCGCCATATTTTCCTTCTTAAACGATGTTACCACATCCCTTGACCGTGGAGAAAATCCTCAGTGTTTTTCTTGACTTATCTAAAGCATTCGATGTCATCGATCACGAAATTCTCCTTTCCAAATTGCATTCTTTAGGCATTCGTGGACTTCCACATCAATGGCTAACTTCTTATTTACAAGATAGATATCAACAGGTCGAAATACTGACAAAACAGTGTCTATGTCATTTCACAATAGTATCACAAAATCTTTACCCCAGGTTTCTCTTTCTTTAAACGGAACACAATTAAAAACTGTTACGAATACAAAATTCTTAGGTCTCCATATTCAAGACAACCTCAACTGGAATTGTCACGTTGAGAATCTTAATTCCCAATTAAGCAAATTGTGCTACTCATTCCAAATCTTAGTTAACGTAGTTAGTCCACGTACATCCCATTGCGTATATTTTGCAAACGTTTANTTCGGATAATTTGTAAATCTCACCCCCGAAACTCTTGTAAACCTTTATTCAAGGAATTAAATATCTTAACACTTCCCTGCATTTATATTTATGAAACGGTCGTGTTTGTTAAGACCGAATTACTGAAGTGCCACCCTTGCTTCATACGAAACAGTCTCGTTCACTAACACAATACTCGCAATAGTAATAATATTTATCGCCCTAGAGTGTCAACCACTCTTTGCCAAAAAGGACCATATCATTCGGGAATCTTTCTATTTAATTCCCTGCCCAAGAATATAAAAGACATTATGAAATTGAATATCTTCAAATCCACGGTTAAAAACTACCTCCTGCACCAGTGCTTCTACACTGTAAAAGAATTAATTGATTTTAATAAAAGTTAAATCCGTCTTGTACTTTATCACGCCTTTGCTGTAGTACTTTTTAAATAATGTATAACAATTTCAAAAACTATTTTCTTGCATGATTTTGTGTCTTATGATTCATGTTAATTTAGTTTTGTGTGTACTCAACTTTGGCACGGCCACCGAAATTTTAACAGCTATTGGGTGAAAAGGCACGTGAGGGATGATGGAACGTTCATGTGCGGACAGGGGGTGGAAGATGTTTAGCACGTGCTCCATGAATGTATGATACCCGATGTAGAGCGAGTCTCCACAAATGTTACTTAAGCAGTTCTCCACAAATTTCGCACATTTGGATTTCTGGGAAACCAGAACTTATGTCTACCTCGACTTTTGCGTTCAGGAACAGAACAATACTTTATTATTTCGAGTTACGTATAAAAACAATAGACTAGCAGCACCGACGAACTACCAACCAGTTGTAACTTCACTTCCAAACTGAGATGTAAGAGAAAGAACGCTAAGACCAGTTTGCCCCGGAAAACGTTTGTTTAGTCTCTTGCCACTAGATGGCGGCCACTTTGCCCGGCGAACAATGCTTAAGGATCGCCAAAACCTGCCAACGGAAAAAAAACTAAAGTTCTTGTATTTCATATTTATAATAATATATGATTAAGTGATGTTTCAGGGACCATAAAACAATGTTGGTTTTTAGATAGGTGCGTTGATGTGCACACAATTAATGGAAAAAGTG
Organism: Laupala kohalensis; assembly: GCA_002313205.1. Taxonomy (NCBI): domain Eukaryota; kingdom Metazoa; phylum Arthropoda; class Insecta; order Orthoptera; family Trigonidiidae; genus Laupala; species Laupala kohalensis. The sequence goes on along the minus strand of NNCF01125920.1, from coordinate 192,324 downwards.
GATGTCGAGTAGGGAACAAATGCGACGTAAGTTTTTAACTAAATCGATAGGTCTCTTTAGATTCCTGTAAAAAGTGTGATATTCGTTCCATTTCGAATTAGAAAAAAGAATTAATCTTAAAATACCATGGGAAATCGGGATGTAGTTTTCACAATATCAAAATAGCCTGCAAATACAGTTGTTTACATATGTTTCAAAAACTTATTCAAAATATTGTTGTAAAATTATTGTTAATTTTCTTAATATAAATATCTTTATTAAAATGTATCGGTGAGTAATTTTTGGGAAAAGTAAAATAATTATTGAAAATCATAAAATTTGGTTGTTCTATATGAGAAATAACATACAAAAATACCACCTTGCACGTTAAGAGCTCATTTCAGACCGTTAATCAAGTGTGTGCAAAACGCTGCTCCTGTGGCTTAAAATCGTGACAGTTCTCGCAGAGTAATAAACGTCGCTGCTCGCATAGGTGACTGTCTACCCGAAAATATCTGGACACCTCATTCTATATCTCAAAGATACAGACGTCAAAAAGGATCTGAATAAATGTCAATAGACGTAAATATTACCTCCATATTTAATCAGCGGAATTTAAGAATTTAAGTAAATTTTAAAATTGCCATTAACCTTTACTCTTAAGGCTAAGTTCTAATTTTAGTTCCTTAAACCGACACCACGTTGCGTTTATAAATAAACAAAATTTATTAGGGGCATATTTTGTGAGCGGTTGATTCATTCAAAATTCGTAAGAATGTTTGGATTTACCGTAGAATTCTGCCTAATTAGCTTTTGTGTTTTTTGTCAATAGTATAACAAATAAATATGTTAAAACGTCAATGAAATATTTTTTAAAAGGTTGGACTAACTATTTGTTAAAAAATCAATTTTTGAAATTTCGATGGAGAACCTTCTCGTTTAGTTTTGTCATAAAAAGTGACTTCCACAAAAACCACATTTTTAAAATTTCCCGAAATCTATGGATTAAAACCGACTTCTTTGATTAAATATATTTACAAGATCTTTCCTTTCCACTCCGCCTATGGGGTTCTGGGGTTGTCCCCCTCCCCCTAACCCCAATGGTGTTCGATCTCTGACATAACATCGATAGAGTCTATTCATCTCAGCATTTCAGATACAAGGAACCCTCTAGCCGGGAGTCGCGGTCGAATTTTCGGTTCCGAGGTAAGACACAACGGCGGCAGCACCATTCTATTAAGACGCTTGTAAAATTTAAACTATTCGTCCAAATTTTACGATTTTAAGACATTTTTATCTTTGTAAAATGCACAAAACGAAAAATTCATTAAATTTGATGAAGATTGTTTTTTTCCTTCGGTTCTCTCTAAAATTGTAGTATTTTATCTCTTAACTTTAATAACGTTTTTTCTTCGATAATTTAGGTTAACCTTGATAGTTAGACATATGCTGTCGCGGAATTTTTGTAGAAGTCTTTGAGGCAATCATTATTGCCATGCATAGTTGTCACCTATTTCTAATCGTTTAGACAGCATAAGTGAATAAGACGGATTTTACTCCAACCACATCGAAATAATTTTCTATGTTCCTTTTCATTCATTTTAAAAGTGAAAGTTGGGGTGGCGGGGTAAGGGCAGAAAATGTGCAATACAGAACCTCTGTCACCCTCACCCTTGTGGGACCCCCTGTTATCACAGTTTGGAAATGACCGGGGATTGGCGGCATAACCATAGCAACATGTCTGCAAGCGAGGAAGTGTAGGAAATGCCATTCCTGGTGGTAAACAACGAAAATCGTAGGCCAGTGCCTGGGTCTATAAGTGACAGCCCCATCATAGTACTCGAGGGCGAAGGATTAATAACCCATCCCCTTTAAATTTTCCTTATTAACGAAACAGAACGAAGCAAAAGCACGACTACTCGATTTATGACAAACTTTGGCGCGAAAAAGGAAACGAGTATTGGATTTTGGAATGTAAGGACAATGTATCAAACAGAGAAGTTACATCAGGTGGCAGAAATGATGAGAAGATATGAACTTGATATGAGTGAGGTTCGATGGAACGAGTTTGAAGAAATGAGAATGCCCAGTGGATCGATGTTTCTCCATTCGAGTGGGCCAAATGAAGAAGATGAAGACAGAGAAAGCGTGGGCTTCCTTCTCAGCAAGAAAATGACGATCTCTGTGATTGAATGGGAACCTGTGTCAGAAAGAATCATAACAGCACGCTTCCAAGGAAAGATCAGGAACTTCAGTGCGATACAATGTTATGCGCTAACAGAGGTGGCGAATATAAAAATAAGAAAAACGGTTCTACGCGGAGTTGAAACACACTATTGAGGTCAAGAAAAAAGATATCGTTGTTGTCATGGGTTATCTCAGTGCTCAAGTCGGAAATGATAACCTTGGTTGGGAAGAAGTGATGGGTAAACATGGACATAGTGCAATGAACGAAAATGGTGAATTCTTCACTAGATGGTGCGCTGCAAATGAACTTGTAATAGGAGGCAACTTGTTCCTACACAAAACCATCCACAAGGTTTCATGGGTATCTCCTGACAAAAAAAACTGAGAACCAAATTGATCATTTTGTGATCAGCAGGAAATGGAGAGCATCTCTCTTGGATACCAGATGTAAAAGAAATATCAACATCAACAGCGATCATTACTTAATGATTGCGAAGCTAAGAATAAAACTAAAAAAACCCGTAGAGAAATACAAGCAGACCACGAGAAAATTTAATGTAGCTATAATTACAAGAAAAGGAGTAAAACAGGAATTTAAACTGAAGCTCCGAAATCACTATCAGGAACTCAATGGATTAGAAGATGAGGGCGTGGAATAATACTGGCAAAAAGTAAAGAACGCATATATTGTCACGGATGAAGATGTACTGGGATATAAGAACCCGCTGAAGAAAGAGTGTCTGACAGATAAAACCTGGGAAAAATAGAAGAGTGGAAAGTGATACGAGATAGACTGTTGGCGAGTAAAACAAGAGGGAAAATAGCAGCCCAGCGATGTGAAGAGGAGTGTGCGATCAAACCCCAGGTGTTGAGTAAGTGAGCTAGCTGAGAATACCCAAGACGCCGCGAGGAAGAACAATCTGAAAGAAGTATGCAGTGTAACTCGTAGTCTATCACAGAGAATACTTGTAAGAAGTCGGTGGATTAATAACAAACAAAAAAACCAGATGCAACGATGAGAAAAGTACTTCAAAGAAAGATTCAGTATTCCCGGAGAAGAACATACTACAGTAAACCCAGAAGAAGATGAAGTGTTCCGGGGCGACGTACGAAATGATAGGGAAATCCTCTGGCGGATGCCACGGAACACAACAGATTTATGAAGACGGAGGACCAGCTTCCGAGGAAGCAATTTGAGGGATGTAAAATAAGGAAAAGACCAAAAATAACTCTCATAAATTTAATGAATGGAATTTCGTCACAACATTGTATGTGATAAATAAAATAAACATTGAATTGACTCTTGAATTATTAAACTAAAAATACATAAACAAGAAATAATTGAGCAATCTAAATTGGATTAAGCAGAATGGTGAAATACGAGTCTAAGTGTCATTAAATCAGTAATCTTTCTAAATGAGTACACAATTGGCACAGACTACTTGGGTATTTTAGCATTATATAGAATTGCTGCTTAATAAAATGAAATAAATATCCAAGAGTCAACAAGACTTATGATTAGAATGGAAATCCTTATATTAATAGTGCCGTTGGATCAACACAACATTACGTATTTCATGATTACATACAAATACTGTTTGATACATTGAAAGAAATATCCAAGAACCAAATGACTTATTATTAGAATTACAGGTTCTTTATTACGGGTGCATTTAATTAAGTGTTCAAGATCATGCCACTCCGTAATGTTTTATATTCAAATTCCTTCTGAATTTGATATAATCAGTGGGGATTTGTTTCGTAATAAGAAAGAAAAGTGTTCTGCTCTAGATTACACTGAAGAGACCATTTAGAGAACCATTGAGCTAACTGAGAACAAAGGGAACACATGTAACCAGTTATTGAGGAGCAATTCTTGGTTCAAGTCAACTTGAAATAATTAATAACAAACGAACACATGTAACTATTTATAGCGGAGCAGTTCTTGGTTCAAATCATGAACACCCACACATGTTCAATACGTGGATTATCACCAAACACAGTACGTTAAGAACTTAAATGGTAATACTCAAGCTTAGGAGTCCAGCTGGCGTTGTCTTCGGTCTGTAGCTCGATGTCTTGAAGTGCCGGGACACGCACTCGCATGGGAATACACTGATGCACACGCAAAATTGGCGGGCGTGATGTGAAGTACAGTGGAGAAAGCA